>JACEFZ010028223.1:0-162203 GCA_014155875.1 Cepaea nemoralis
TACATGCCTTTAAAAAGGCTTAATAACTACGATCCATGGCGGTGGCGAGTGTGGCTGGTAAGGCCAATTCTTGCTGCAAATGTTTTCCCACAGTAGGTGCATGTGAAAACATGGTCATTTCCACCATTTTGCACCATCTTACGTCTCTCACGCTCTGTGTGTGCTTTATCTGCAATCATTTTCTCCTTTGTTTTTATTCCATTTCTGATAGTTGCCCTCCATGCAACACGTTCAGCGGCGACGTGCTCCCAATGTGCATTATCAGTGCCTGTATCAATCATGTCCCGCTTACACACATCTTTGTATCGTAGTAGAGGCCGACCCTGAGATCTCCTACCCGTCTGTAATTCACCAAAAAAGATGTCCTTTGATATTCTACCATCATCCATCCTCCTAACGTGTCCTATCCATCTAAGTCTACGAAGACTGAGCATGGAATACATCGTCACACAACCTGATCTTTCCAATACTTCAGTATTTGTGATTTTGTCTTGCCACTTAATACCAAGTATTCTTCGCAGACACCGCATATGAAAGCTGTTTAAACGTTTCTCTTGGCGTGAGTAAGTTGTCCAGGTTTCACTGCCATAAAGAAGAGTACTAAGGACACAGGCTTGGTAGACGTGGACTTTTGTTTTGGCAGTAATCTTCCTGTTCTCCCAGACTCTTTTTGCTAACATGTTCATTGTTGTTGCTGCCTTGCCAATCCTTATGTTGATTTCCTGATCGAGGGATAATTTGCTATTTACCTCTGATCCTAGATATATAAAATGGTCTACTATCTCCAGTTCGGCGTCGTCAATAAAGATTGATGGTACACCATGTGCACCGTGTGACATAATCTGTTTCTTCTCTGTGTCTTCTGTGCCACCTCTGACGGTGGGAGACACCTACAGGTGTCACTGATCAGCTACCGCCCACCTCAAGCTGGGCAGCCCCCGCCCATTTGGGTGCTGAACCACCACCGCCTGCCTGCTTCAATGGGTGCTTGGGGCTAGGACAAAATCAGAATCGCAAGCTGTAAAACCAATGCACCATGTACTAATAAAAAGAAAATAGAAACCTCAAACTACGACTTGCAACCTGGAACGTGAGAACCATGTGTCTAGGATTTTCCACTGACATGACCAATATTAACGATGTGAGAAAAACGGCTGTGATTGATGCCGAACTCAATCGTCTTAACATTGATATTGCTGGCATGCAGAAGACTCGCCTCGATGAGGAAGGGTCACTTAGGGAAAACAATTACACTTTTTTTGGAAGGGTAGAGGGAAGGCAGAAAAAAGGCAACACGGTGTGGGCTTTGCAGTGAAGAATTCGCTACTGGGAATGATTGAAATTCCAGCAGGAGGAAATGAAAGACTATTATCCCTGCGCTTGGCAACCTCTTGTGGTTTTGCCACCATTATTACTGCATATGCGCCGACACTCGATTCCTCTGATGATGTGAAGGATTCTTTCTATGAGGAGTTACACTCCGTGATCAAGGCAGTTCCAAAATCTGACTACATTTATATGCTCGGTGATTTCAATGCTCGTGTGAGCAAGGACTCGAGTTCATGGCCAGTTTGTTCTTGTAGAACTTGGTCATTGGTTTTTCTGTCTGGCCATGGTATTCTTTGCATTTTCTTCAGAAACCACACTTCCTCGGCCACCAGATGCTTTTCAGTTTGTCTGTTCATTGTCCACGCTTCACATTCATCCAAAAGCACAGATTCTATGTAGCACCTCAACGCTCTTTTTCTCGTTGCAAATGACATCTTTTTATTGGTCAGTTGGTTTTTCATCTTGCAAAAGGCTGCCTTCGCCATGGCGATTCTTGTTCTAATGCCTTGAAGGATTCTCTCGTCAGATGTTATGTTACGTCCATAATACGCAATCGTGTTTAAAGCACACTCACGTATAATGCTTACTTGTTAATAATGCCCATTCGTGAATAATAAGCACGCATCTATAATACGCACTCGTGTATAATACGCATACGTGTACAATACGCAAGCTTCATTTAGCCCAACATTTTCTGGTAACATTGACATTCATGTATATTACCCATAGTCATTTTCAAGATCGTATTTAATGAAATTGTTGTTAAAACAATACCTGACACATAGGAAAACACACGAATCAATCCATTTCATACCACGGCCATTGTCAAATTGTGACAACTACGTCAGAGGTTTTCCAATGTAGGTTACTTTGGAAATTTAAAATGACGAAATGTTTAGTACCTGAGGACAACATGATCTCGTGTTTTTGCGGGCAAATATGAGTAAACATTGTGCGTATTATACTTGAGAATGTATGTTATAGTGGGTAATATAGTTAGTTGCAGTTTCCTTAAAGGACGTTGCAATCAATCGCGGTCAAATATTACGTTCATCAATTCAGGTCTTCAGTCAAAGATGACTGAGCAGTAGACGGTATTACCTGTTTTCTGCTGGCGACGAATGGTGGGCGGTGAACAACAAACATGACATCCCACATTGTGCCAACGGCTTCGGGCGGCGGAGTGCACTTTGGAAGGTACAAGCCTGCCAACCAAACAACCATGCAACCAACAAGCAAGCCAGCCAATCATTCAACCAAACAATCATCAACCAACCAACCAACCAACCAACCAACCAACCAACGCCGGTCATGGTAATCTAAACAAATGCAAACTCATTCCGTGTGACATATTTGGCACACCGATGAAAACATCATCTCTATCGACTCAAATGAGGATCAAACTTTAACGTTCAGTTTGGTAACCCACTACCATGAGACGCGGAGATCACCGTCTAGACCAGGATACCGCTGTCTCAACTTCTAGCAGGGATTTCACAATGTGAATAAAAGTTGGAATTGGTATGTCGTTTCAGTGTGGAACAGGTCGTTTAGCAGAATCTAAATCTGGGTATTTCAGTTTATTGTGATCGTTTCCATTAGCTCCCTTAATATTTACAACACAGAAATAACAGTCATCATACATAGCGGTTCTTAGGCTCTCTTCAAACCAGTGGAATTGCAAATTTTAAACACCCCCCCCCCCCCACACACACACACACAAGACCACTGCCGCAAGTGTTTCAACATATGTCTTGCAAACAATATACTTGTCCTGGTTATTTAGGTTTACTTTAGAGTCAGCAAAGTGTCTTTTTTCACAACACCTGCAATATGCTTCCTATGTTCTTCTTTCAAAGTGTACTCTCCACAAATATAACAAAATAAATCCCGCGAAAGAAACCATGCTCTTTTCGAGGATGATGTCATTCTGTGTGAGAGTGCAGGGTTGCCACTTTTTTTTGACAAAAAATATCTAGAAACGGCCCAAACAACATCCATAAATATCTAGATTTCGTTGGAAAGTATCTAGGAAAAATATCCAGATTGATAAAGTAAGAAATTACATACGTATTTATGTGACTGTCGGTCTCCCTGGCGAAGAAGTTTACGGCTTTCGCCGTAACCCCGTATATTCTCGTGAGTAAGGCAGCTGCGCCCGAACCGGCAGCGGTTCGAGCCGCGCTGGTAACTTACGGGGGTATGTGAGCCGGTCGCTCAGAAAGCAATGGCAAACTACTGAGCGTAATCTTGCCTAGTACATCAACAGCAGCTGAAAAATGCTGATGTTGACTGCAACATCCTGTAAGGGATATGCAACATTTAAAAAAATTATGTGACTTACCCTATAGAATCATGTCCTCATCTTCACTGATGTCTGTCTCACAAGATGCACTTTGCTTGGATGATGAAGTTGAAGCTTCAGATTCAAAATGACTCTGGTATGCTTTAGCTGTTCCAATTTCTTTTAATACACGGTCAGGGAGCTGATAAGTTGAACAGCATTTTCCTGCTCTCATCAGGCCAAATCTTATTGTCAAGATAGCATTTAAGAGGTCAAGTTTCATCCTGTTTCTTAGTTTACATTTTGTATAATTCATAGTACTGAAAACTCTTTCCACATCAGCATTTGAATGGGGTAGTATCATGGCAGACATCGCACATTCAAAGAGCTCACAGAATGGACTGTTACCTGAGGCATCTTTAAATTGTCTTACTTCACTCCAAAAGGCTTCAGTTTCTGTTTTGTTTCTCCAGTCAACCAAATTTATTTTGGTTAACTGATATTCTGCTTCCGCCACACTATTATCAGTAGCCCCTAAAAATTTCATAACTTGACAATATTTTGATATGTCCTTTACTGGCTGAAGTATGTTGTTAACAGAAAAGAGTGAAATATTTTTCAATACATCTAAATTTTCAGGAAGTCTCTGCTTCAATTGCTTGAATAATGAGAGAAGAAAATCTTGACAGCGCTTTCTTAAGTTATTCTCTTCATTTTCTGTTAACAGTCCTTTTGTTTTTAAACCATCAATTTTTGATTCGATTTGGTATCCCAGGTATGGCTTAGGAGCCAAATAGCTCTCTATAGTGCAAGTGAACAAGTCAGCTTTACAAGTTGGCAATATAAGTCTTTTACCAATTGAGTGAAATAGCAAAGTGAGGTCGTCAAGTAATTTAACTTTATCAACATTTTGAGATTCAAATAGTTTATTAACTTTTTGCACTTCACTTAAAATGGGTTGTAAAAAGAGAAGGAATGCCAATTTTTTTTCATCACTGTACATTCCATATAGTATTTCAGCTGTGTAGCACTTTTCACTTTGTTTTGTTATTTCGAAGTGTGTCTTCAACTCCAACCATTGGTTCACAATTACTTCAACAGCTGGTTGAATTCATAACCATCTAGTTTTGCAATATGACATAATTTTCAGTGGTGAGGAACTATCATTTAATGCTTTATATAAATTATTATATTGCTGTTGTCTGACAGATGATTTGGAGAACCAGTTATGTGTTTCAGCAATAAGGAATTCCAAATTCCTTGGTAAACATTCTGATGAGGCATGTGATAATGCTAGCTGCAAGGAATGACACGCACATTTTATGAGGATTAAAGATGGGATATCTTCCTTCAATTTTGCATAAACGCCATGGTTGATACCAACCATTACCGATGCATTATCGGTTCCAATTGCAGCCAAATTCTTCAAGTTTAAATGTTTACTGACCAAAAGTTTCTTTCAGTGCCTGAACTATACTTTCTGCATCACACTCTTCCAAGTGAACTAGTCCAAGAAATGTAGAAACTACTTTGTCTTTGCTGCTGCTATAATATATAATACATACACCAAGCACTTTCAGAAACAAAATGTCATTCGATTCGTCTAATAATAAACTATATTTGTTTGTAGAAATGTCACTGATCAAATCTTCTTCAAAGTGCCAAAAACTAAGTACTTCTGATCATATTTGTACACTTGCTGCGGTGCATTTTCACGTCCATTAGCACTTTACTGTCAGAAATCGTGTTTTTAAACAAATCAATCAAATGGTCACAGTTCACGATTGCACAATGACAAGTTAAAAATAATGCGACAGATCCTTCAACTTTTGATGATTCATTACTCTGTGTAGTTCTGAAAACAGATGTCAACGGTGGCATATCCCTAAATGGCACTGCATTTTTATGTTTTTTAGTCTCTGCATGTTTCTTCAAGTCTTGTATTTTCGCTTTCATTTCGCACTTGCAACGAGCCTTAGTCGCATCTCCATGAATTGACATCACCCAATCTTTAATTATGTCATCCTGCAGCCACTCTTTCCGAAATTTTTGTTCATATTGCTTTACTTTTGGCATGTTGAAAGATTTGTTCAAAGTGGAAGACACATATGAAGGTGAGCAATTATAAAAAAATCACATGAAAAAGAATCACAAAGTTGGCATCAAGGCAATAATACGCAACACGGTGAGTTTACAGTTCAAATAGTGTTATTATAATTTATGCGCCCTTTTACTCATTACCGGGGGGGGTTGCCAGATTGTTGAGCGTTGACCCAAGTCAGTTCAAAGTTTAAATAATGGCAGTTACCATAATTTACGCGCGTCCAGACCAAACAAAAAATGGGTAAATGACACCGAAAGAAAAGTAAAATCTAGAAAGTATTCAAAATATCCGACTCCAAATGAAAAGTATCTAGAATTGCATCCAGCATCCAAACGTCAGAAAACGGTATCCAGACGCCGAGAAAAACCTCTAGATCTGGATATAAAATATCTAGAATGGCAACTATGAGTGTAGTAGGCCTCTTTCAATCCTGAAGGACTATAGAGTTGTGCCGCTTGGGACCGCTGGTGACTGTATAGTCCAATTCGAGAATGACAATCCCTGTCACAGTTTCTGCATCTGTAAGACGAGGCAAGTCCCGCAGTAAGTGACTGCTCTTTGAGCCTGTGCCGTCTCTCCTCAGTTTTTTGGATCTGATTGCGCTCAAAGAGCACCAGTCCGTTTCGTACATCTCTTCTCCAGGAGCATCTGTCTGTTGCAACTCTCTCCCACGTGTCTGGATCTATTCCAATGGTTTTCATATCTTGTTTACACACATCCCTATATCGCATTTGGGGTCTTCCGGTTGGCCTCTTTCCTGTGGCTAGTTCTCCGTAAAGGAGATCTTTGGGAATACGTTCGTCCTCCATTCGAGATACGTGGCCCAACCACCGGAGGCGTCTCTGCTTGAGGAGGGTGTGCACTGTGGTAATATCTGCTCTTTCAAGCACCTGTTTGTTTGTTATGTGGTCTTTCCATGTTATGCCCAGGATACGTCTCAGACATCTCATGTGGAAGGAATTCAAATTCCTTTCCTGTCTTGAGTACAGGGTCCAGGATTCAGACCCGTAGAGTAGTGTGCTAACAGCACAAGCTTTATATACTTGAGCTTTTGTACGCTCTGTTAGTCTATTATTCTCCCAAACCCTTTTAGCTAGCCTGGAAAATGTTGTGGCTGCCTTTCCAATGCGTCTGTCGATTTCTGTCTCTAATGAAAGATTATCTGATATTGTCGATCCCAAATACACAAAATCGTGGACGACCTTCAATTCGTAATTAGAGATTTTGATTGACGGAGGCGCATCAGCATCTTGTTCCATCACCTGTGTTTTATTTAGGCTAATGGTGAACCCAAAGTCTTTGCATGCGGCTGCAAAACGATCTATGAGCCTTTGGAGATCTTCTGCTGTATGAGTAGTCAGTGCTGCATCATCTGCAAAAAGTAGTTCTCTTACGCATCTTGATCTTATTTTGGTCTTTGCCTTGAGTCTTGATGGGTTAAAAAGTTTGCCATCAGATCTTGTCTGGAGGTATATGCCTTTAGTGGCAGTCCCAAATGCTTGCCTTAAGAGAACAGCGAAGAAGATACCAAAGAGTGTAGGAGCACGCACGCAGCCCTGCTTTACTTCGCTGCTGATGCTGAATGACTGGGATGTTGAGCCGTCAAATAAAATGGTCCCCTGCATGTTTTCGTGGAATGATTTCACGAGACTAAGAAGGGTGGGTGGACATCCAACCTTTTCAAGGACCTTAAAAGGCCGCTTCCGCTCACGAGGTCAAATGCCTTTGTGAGGTCGATGAAGGCTATATATAATGGCTTCCTCTGTTCTCTGCACTTCTCTTGGAGCTGCCGGAGTGAGAAAATCATATAGATGGTGGACCTGTTGGGTCTAAATCCGCACTGCGATTCGGGGTAGATTCTTTCAGCAAGAATGTGTAATCTTTTAAGGATTACTCTGGCAAAAATCTTGCCTGTAATGCTGAGAAGGGAAATGCCGCGATAGTTGTTGCAGTCGCTTCTGTCGCCTTTGTTTTTATAAAGGGTAACGATGTTTGCGTCTTTCATATCTTGTGGTATTGATTTTTCTCTCCAGCAGAGCTGTAATATTGAATACAGTTCTGGGATGATTGTTTCTTTGCTACATTTTAAAATTTCAGGTGGAATACTATCTTTTCCAGGTGCCTTGCCGGATTTGAGAGAGTCTAGTGCTTCGCTGATTTCTGTGAGGCAAGGTTCGTTATCCAAGGCATGCATGGCGGACTGTTGATCGATGGTTTCCAGAGCTTCTTCGCTGACAATGTTATCCACTGAGTATAGTTCTGAGTAGTGTTCTACCCAGCGATCCATTTGTTTCGCTCGATCTTTTATGATTACCCCCTCAGTTGATCGTAAAGGGGCCATCTTATTTTTTGATGGACCGACAGCTTGCTTGATGCCCTCATACATTCCTCTTATATTTCCAGTGTCTGCACAAGTTTGAATTTGAGCAGAGAGCTGTAGCCAGTACCTGTTCGCACATCTTCTTGCCATCTGTTGTATTTCTGGCCGTTCGCAATGCCTGCAGTGTTTTCTCTGAAGGTGATGTTTTATACATTGAGAATGTATGTCTCTTTATCTCCAGGACTGGGAGCATCTCTTCAGATTGTGCTTCAAACCAGTCGGTTGACTTAGTTTGCTTCTTGCCAAATGTTGATAGTGCTGTATTGTAGATGGTGTCGCGAAAATGACTCCATCTCTCGGTGGAATCTCCGTCTGTGGGGCCGGGCAGAGTATCCGCTAGAGCCTGCATGAATTTGTTGACCTTCTCTTTATTTCTTAGGTGCCACTGGTGTCAATGCGTGGTATTCCTTCTGTTCGGCTTCTGTAGATTCTCTTGGGCTTTATCTTCACCTTGCTGGAGACGAGTGAATGGTCGGTGTCGCAGTCAGCACTATGATAGCTGCGAGTCAGCCGTACATTGCGGAGGTTGCTGCGTTTAGTGAGCACCAGGTCGAGTTGGTGCCAGTTCTTTGATCTGGGGTGCCTCCATGACACCTTGTGTTGAGGTTTCGTGTCAAAGAAGGTGTTGGTCACGCACAGATTATGGTGGCTGCAGAATTCCAAGAGACGTTGTCCATTGTCATTGATCTTCCCAACGCCAAACTGTCCTAGACATGAAGGCCAAGATTCATGGTCGGAGCCAACCCTGGCATTGAAATCCCCCAGGATAAAAAGATGTTGTTTCTCTGGTGTTTCACTGACTTCTTTGCTAAGGTCGTCATATAACTTGTCTTTAGATTCTGATGCTGCAGTTAGTGTTGGGGCGTAAACGCTTATAATACTAACTGGGCCTGCCTCTGTCTGGAGTTGGAGCTTCAATATTCTTTCAGTGCCATCACTTGGTGGTATGATGGAATTGATCACCTTGTTTCTGATAGCGAAGCCAACTCCATGCTCCCTGGTCTCTCCGCACGGCTTGCCATGCCAGTAGAAAGTGAAGTCCCTCTCCTTGATGCTTCCAGATTCTTGGAGTCTGGTCTCTTGCAGGGCGACAATGTCTATCCCCAGTCTTAGTAGTTCGTCGTTTATCACTGCAGTTTTGCGGGCATCCACAATCTCGTTTAGATCGTCTGAGATGCCAGGGGTCATGGTTCTTACGTTCCATGTTCCCAGCCTTAGGGCTGGTTGTTTTGTTTTTTTCTTGTTGCTAGGAGTATAGATTGCGGTCCATGTGTCAGGATTTTCCCCTAAGCTCCACACACCCTCAGGAGCAGATGAACCGTGGCGAGACAACACCTTATTGACTGGGGGCTGCCCAGCTTAGGCGGGCGGTAGCTGTCTAGTGAGATACGATGATCTCTCCCACCGTCGGAAGTAGCCCCTGGCGCCTTGCTCTACGCCAATCGAGCATTAAGACTTATAACCGGCAAATGCTGCTTCCCGTGTTGTGTCACCGCTTTACGCGGTGCTGAAGTGACCTCTTCAGGGCACAAGCCTGGGCAATGGAAATCGGAGAACCAGCTGTTGCCCAGTAGCAGGTTCCCCCTCTCCACGTCGCCGATGTTGACCAAGGGAAAGGCAGTAGCCAATGCAACTTGGCATCGGTGCCGTCGCAGGAGTTGCCAGAACTATGTTGTTTACAACATGGAACTGCCTTAGGGACTCCATCTCCGGATTTGTCCTCAGGGTTTACTCCCGAAGCCTTTCCCATATGGGTATACCCGCAAGGCAGCGGAGGTTTGAGATTTAGAGCTCCCTCTCTTAGAAGAGATACCAACCAAGGCTGACGAGCCTCCTCTGCCCTGGAATCAATAAGGAGAGAAGTCTACCATTCTTCCTTCCTGGCAGTGACCATACTGATCGGATGACCGTAGCCATTGTCTCAGATCCTCTGCCCACCGTCACTGACTTGAAACCATAACCAACAACTATCTGTCAGCTGCTCCCAAGTCCAGTCCACCACCTGCTCCCATGGCTTCACGTTACCCTGTTGGGGAGGCTAAACGGGTACTCCACCTTGCCCAAGGGTGTCTCGTAGGCTAGCGGAGGGAAGGAGGCACCTTACTTCTCCTTTGATAGGGCTATACCCCTACCCCGCTACCCTGACTATGAGTGTAAGACAATAACTAGTATACTAACACGCATCCAGTGGGTTAATATCTAAAAAGAGCAATTCTTGGAAGACTCTTGGAAAACTGAAACTGTAAGTAAATAAGCAGTTTCATTTTGTAAGGGACAGCAATATTTTCCCCCCAGAACCTTATACAGAACATAGTTAACTGCATATCCTTTACAGGACGTCTGTAGTCAACAATAGCATTTTATGTTTAGTAATTTGCCATTGCTTTCTGAACGACCGGCACCCATACCATTTCGTAAAAACCAGAGCAAAGCAGTCTGCTGCCAAATTGCGCGCAGTTGTGTTTCGAACGTGGGTATGCAGGATCACGACATGCGTCCGTAACAACTTCGCCATTGAGCTCGGCTATACAGAACATTCTGTAATAATATTAATTAAATACACATATGCCTGTACCTCAACAATTAGAGTTGCTACAGACAAATAAATGTTATATTTTGATTTAGCAAATTCATATGTAATATGGTTGGCACCCAAAAAATATTTTTTTATAGGGCAGGAGTTATTTTCATGAGTTATTTATTTTCCGAGGGAGTTAGATGCAAGATAATCGACTTCATTGCACCCGGCTCTGTTTCAGATAGCTCAGCCTTCTTCTCACAGACGCCCGGCTGAAAGCGTCGCACAGAGCTCGAACTCAGTAGCTCCAGTGTCGACCCACAACACAAGGGCTTACCCTAACAACTACACTCGTGAACCTGATAATGTATACAGAATAAGAATCCAGGACCTTAGTATCGCGAGGCTGGCGGTTTGAGTATTTGACCACGGAGACCCCTATGTATTTTCCAAGAAATAATAAAAGTAGATATGACCGCATATAAATAGACATGAACCGTTACCGATGCATTTTGAAATAAAGACTTAAAGTGTCCAAGAATTTGTTAACAATAGACATCATTATAGTGTGCAAGGTCAGCTGGCGTCGGCGACTCTCCACAGATCTCGGTTCCCGGTGTTGTGGATCAACTCTGTCGATGATATACCTCCATATCACCGTCTCAATCTATGCAGCATCCTTTCTGTCGGTCTGTCACTGCCTCTTGTCTCAGGGATGTTTTCAGCTATCACGATGTTCTCCAATGCCTCTCTTCTCATCACAAGACCAACACTGATATTTGTCGCTTTCCAGTTTCATTAGTTTCTTACAGGCAATCGTTGTTAAGTTGAGTTAAGAACCGACATCACTGCACTCAGGACACTCCCATACGTGATTTGTCCCCTCGTTCAACAGCCAGCGAAGAGTCACACTACTAATCGTTCCCACCGCTATCTGATTAAAAGTTCTCCTGGTCTTCCCTCTCAGTTTTGAGATTCTTTCAGAACCCTTGCCGATCCCCCGCAATCTCATTCTTTCCACATACGGGTTCTCAATCTGTTCCTCCGCCTTCTCCACCTGGTCTCACAAGCGTACGACCACCGTCCCCTTGTCCATTGGCAATCTGCCACCAAGAGGTGCATTCCCTGCTAGCCTATCAGCCTGTTCATTCCCCCGCACTCCCGTATGGCCAGGGCAAAATATCCATACAATTATCACAACCTGTGACCCCTGAAGCGACAAGAGCCATTCCACACGAAACATTCCTTTCTCCACCTTACTAAGCATACTCTTTGAATCCGTAATGAATACAACGTGTGTTGCAGTAGTCTCCTCTAGTCATCGGAATGCCGCTGTTACTGCCTCCACCTCCATTCTCATACTGGACGTCGTAGTCTCATATGCCAGACTCTCCCTTTTCAAGACACGTCCATTAGCCTTTGCAATAAAGCCTCAACCACTACGTATGTTTCTCACCACTGACCCATCGGTGTAGTTGACTATGTCACCTTGTTGTGTGTTACTCTGGATGAGCTGCTGCACTTCAAACTCAGTGCGGCACGCTGCCCATTCTCTGCACTCACGACCCAATGTTATTATTACATTGTGCCAATCCGTCATGTCTTCCGGAACTTCAACCTACTCTCTTCCACGATTGATGGTCTCTAGATCACACACCTGACGTATAGAAAGTTCTGCTTGTGCCATCCAGAAACTGCCTCGCCTTAGTCTATGACCCTTGACCATATCAATGGCTGCATGCAGCGGATGATCACTATCTGCAGCAACTCTCAGGTACCATTTGGCCTGAAGGACCCTGATGCCTATCCGTCATTGTTGGTAGCGCCAGGATATGCCTCATGCATATAATTGATGTGTCCTTTGTGCACCCCAGGATTAACCGCATGGCGGCATTCTGTATGCGCTCCAACCTTTCAAGCTGGATCTTTGATACTGTCAGCAGCCCCAAACCATACTCAATGACAAAAATTATTAACTGCTGAAAGAGCCTGTAAAGCATCATCTGGTCTACCCCGGTTGCTGCCATAGCCCTCAATGCATTAAGTCCCCTTCCAGCCTTCACACCAAAGCCTCCACACGATCCTTAAAAGACAAACACCTGTCAAAGGTGATACCCAAGTACTTCAACTTACTCTCTCGCCTAAGAGGACATCCATTCAAAATAATACCTGGGACATCTGCCTTGACGATCCGGTTATACAAGGAGTACCACACGACAAATGCCTTGTTTGGGTTTATAATGGCCCCTGCACCACTCTGCCACCCTATTTACTGCCACCTGTAAGTCTTTCGTCAAACTGGCCCTGTCTCTGCCCTGTTTGTACACCAGCACATCATCTGCAAATTTCAAGATTCTACCCACACCTAGCGTCTCAATAGCTGCAATTTTGCTGGTGTAGACATTAAAGAGCATTGGGGACAAGGCAGATCCCTATGGCAACGGAGGTGTATTAGTACATGGGTCAGAAGTCCAGGCACCCATGCGCAGTTTAACCTTACGCTCATAAAGGACTGCCGCAACCCATCTAACAAGGCAAGGACAGGCCTCCATGTCCAACAGTGTATGTATCAACCGATCATACCTGACCCTGTTATACGCATCCTCCAGGTCAAGAGCTACCGCCACTGTTTATCCTGGAAGCCCTCGTAGACAACACAAGTAAAAGTTGCAGCATTGGCCCATGTGTCCTTTCCAGGCCGGTAACTCTCGAGTCCTTGGGGAAGCAGATTACGACTTTCTAAATGTCGCTGGAGTCTGCGTGCTACTATCTTTCCGAGGACATTGCCATACGTGTTTTGCAGGGTTATGATTCGGTATCCATTAAGACTGGAGTGATCCTTACCTGGCTTTGGGAGTGGGACAAGGTAGCTATGCAGCCAATCGTGGGGTATTTCCGCCGTATTGATGCTTAGGTTGAAACAAAGAGCCATCTCCTCCAAGTCCCCATCATTTATGTTACTCATATAGGAGTACCTCACCCCATCCGGACCTAGCGCTGTGTCTTTAGTCCGCTTCAGTACCCGTCTAATATCCTCCACCTTAATCTCACAGTCCTCCTTCCTAGTGACCCGTGATAAGGCTTCTCTGACGTTATCTCTAATAGCTCTATCTTGCTGATCCGTCTGTTTTAAAAATCGTGCAAGAAAAGCCTCCCCTTTGCCCTTGTCGGTCGTCACTGGTCGGTTGTTATCATCATAAACGGCACCGTGTATACCAGGCATCGCCTGTCTCTTCATCTGCCGGTGCAGCCTCCAGAATTTTCTAAATGTCACATCCCCACCGACTTCATTGATAAACTGTTCCCACTTAATCCATTTTTCCTCAGCTGTCTGGCGTTTTAAATCCTGCACCTTTACTTTTTTATGTTTCAGCCTCCTCCAATTCTGTGTCAACTGAATTGGTTGTTTTCCACACCCTCTGCCAATTCCTTATGGCCGCCCTCTATTCCCTCCATGAATTCTTCACCTCAGGTGTTCACCATGGTGGTTGGGTGAAAATTCTTCTTGTTGGTTTTTAAATCTTCCCTGTGATCTAAGGCGTCCCAAGAGCGAAGAGTGGTTGCAATCATAATTGAATGCCCTGCGGACTCTTATAGCAGTTACTGTGCTGGACTTAGGTATCAGCACAGAACATGGGAGATGGTCACTACCATGGTCTCCAAGGACGCTCCATTTTATGTCTGATGCAAGTTCCAGGTCGATGGCCGCGTCAGGGTCCCCCGGTCACATTGCTAGCCTAGTGGGTGTCCTGTCATTTAGACAGACAACATCCGTCTCAAGCAGGGCCTCAGCAAGAGCAGTACCCTGTCTGTTCTCTCCGGACCTGTCCAATTCCTTGGCGCGGGCATTGAAGTCACCACATATCAGATACCTGGTACCAGGGATGTCCACTGAACCTTTCAACCAGTCCCAACTCTCTCTCTCTCTCTCTCTCTCTCTCTCTCTCTCTCTCTCTCTCTCTCTCTCTCTCTCTCTCTCTCTCTCTCTCTCTCTCTCTGCTTATGCAAGATTCCCCACTTACATATATATTTATCAGGTTCCAGCTGTATCGGCCGATTTGTATCCGCATTCCCTGCACCGCTTTACTCTCATGACCCCACCCACTCATATCCAATATCGAATGCTGTAAACCATCTTTGACCACCAGAGCCTGCCCGTGTCTTCACTGCCAAGGCACTTAAAAGAGTTTGTATTCAGTTCTTGTAGCATCAGGACATCATAATCGTAGACCAGTTTCTTCAGTATTGGTCCTCGTTGCTTTGCACTACGGCAATTCCAATACCCAACCCGTACATTGTTGAGTCCCAAACGATCTATTTTTCTTCTACTCCTTCTGGCAGCCCTCTTCTTCCTTTTTCTTCTCCCCTCTTTCCTACCTCTTCTCCTCCGCTGTATTCTCTCCCCGCTGGCTGTTGTCAAAGATATCGAGCACAAAGTACGTACTTCGTTGCTTCGGCGATAATTCTCTTTATTTTCTTTAGTTGGTTTGATATGAAGGCAGGATATAATCGGTCACCCTAGTAGAGCCTGCCTGCTAGGGAAGGGGCAGGGGATGTCCCTCAGGAGTCCATACGCCTGGCGCAGCCCCTCCCGCATATCAGACGTTCCACGTTCACGACCAGCTCACCCGTGGCCATTCAGTCCTCGGAATGTTAAACTTGGGTGTTTATAATCGGAGTTTTCCATTTCCTAGATTGGCCGCTGTAATAACTAACGGGCCCAGTCTCCCCGGGGGCAAAGAGGTTCCAGCGCCTGATTCCTGGTTAATACAGTAGATACATGTATACGGGGAACAAATCCAATAGCATACAATATCTATCAAATAGTATATAATACATAGTTAAAGTCACTACAAAATAGAAACACAACTCTCGCAGGTAGATAGTTGAGCACCAAACAAAGCAGTGACATACAATTGCCATACAATATCTATAAAATAGTACATAATACATAGTTAAAGTCACTACACAACGGAAACATAACTCTCGCAGGTACATAGTTGAGAACCAAACACAGCAGTGACATACAATTGTCATACAATATCCAGCCGATAGTAGATAATACATAGTTTAAGTCACTACACAACGGGAACATAACTCTCGCAGGTAGATAGTTGAGCACTAAACAAAGCAGTGAGGACATCAGTAATCTGGTTGACTTCATACGTTGAGCTTGACAATGCTTGGGTAAATTACATAGCAGATCTTGTTGTGTTGCAGAGTGGTAGAGTGGTGGCAGACACAACACTCCTGAACAATGTATAGTTCTGTATAAAGTATCTGCTGCAACACCTTCTGCTTGATAATGTCATTGTTCGTGATAGGTTCCCTGACAGATTAGGTAGTTAGTCTAAACCCACCCAAGCGTTGCATTTCAAATACAAAATTGTATATGACCTCTCTGTGCAGCACATATGGAGCAGTAAATGGCAGCTCCACCCGCTGCTCTGGAAATTTGGCTATGTATGGCTGCATGTGTGGTCATCACTCCCTGAGTCTCCAATCACAGTCATTTGGAAGCAACAACACGTTGAGTAGTAATCTGATATCAGCACTGAACGTTGCCTTAAGGCTACATATCTACCTCCAACGACAGACAGGGAACACACGTCAACTGCCATAGCTCCCTCAATGGTGAACTTGTTCGTGTATAATGCCACTGTGTTGACATCCACAAGGAATACAGTCATAATTCTACAAATGTTCCATGCATTATGCCGTGCTACTGTGCAACGCACAAACAGACTAATATGTTGCAAATACATCCAAATCATATTGTCCTGTGTGGATCTGACAACCTCAGTGTGAGGCATGTTTCCTGTAAATCATCATGGCTAGTGGCACCATTATGTGATCGTCCCATTCATCAACGGACACCCAGGACCGAACTAATTCGTCTCACATGGGACACCAAAAGGATAGCTTCCATCCTCAGGGTCACAGCTGTCATTATAACACCATCCATTTTCAATTTCATTGTGTCTCTGTTGGAAACAGAACTGTCACTGTACTTCACACATTGAGCTCTGTAGTACTGACACAACACCATGACAATGGTAATTCCACAGCAGATCCTGTTGTAGAGTTGTGCCAGACACAATGAATATGACTTGAAGACTAGTTACTTACTGTGCTGCGTCTTCATCCACCTCATGAAAGTCAATTGAATGGATTTCCCATGCTATCTAACGGATGCGAAGGTGCAGCTAGCGATAGACAGCACTGATGTTCACCAAGACACACTTCCATTTGTTCGCTGTCTTGCCACGTTCCTCTGTGACAAACCAGGTAATGATGACATGAGTTCTGCTGATAATGTTGACATAAGCGTAGTCAATGTTTGGGCACTAGTAGGAACACAAGGTGACGATGATCTGGAAACAAGAAATAAGTGTTGAAAGTTCACTGGGATCGTTGGAGGATCGTTACTTGCCTCGCATCCTGTGTTCACACTGTTCACCTATGGTACAAACTCGTACGCCATGACTGTTTGATTGTTAGTTCTGTGTACAAGTGTCTACTGCAACACCGTGTGCTGAAGAATGTCCTTGTTCTAGACCGATTTTGCATCTTTCCTTCTGGCTGGTAACAGAAATTCGTTGATCTCTTGAATCTGTTGAGGCATTCCACTGCCGGAACAAAACAAACTAACAGAAAATACACATTTCGCCTAACAGGCGGAAAGATTGAACACCATCTTGCCCCAAGGGAGATCACTCGTTGTTAATTACTCTGGGAATCCAATCTGTTCACAACATTCGTCTCAGGAACCACATCTATGTTGCTTCTAAATTCCTTCTAATTTGTTCATTTATATTCAATTATTCACTGCCATACAAAGAAACAGGTTCTATATAATTTTTCAACACAACAATGGACATCATCATCTTGTGCCTTGACAACTGGGGTAGATGTTCATGTCTTTTCACAGATCTCGGTCATTGTTGCTCAGGATCAACTCTGTATTTATGATATTCCCCCATGCCACTGTCTCAGTCCAACCAGCATAATTTCTCTTGGTCTGCCTCTTCTTCCTTTTTCACTGATCTTTACAGTTGTCAGGATGTTCTCAAGTACCCCTCTTCTCACCACATGACCAAAGAAAGCTGTTTGTCTCTTTCTTATATTTGTAATAATGTTCTAGTTTCATTAGCTTCTCGCAGACAATCGTGATTAATTATACTGGCAGTCCAAAGTATTCGCAACATTTGTCTCAGGAACCACATCTCCGTTGCTTCCTAGCTCTTCCTAATGTGTTCAGTCCACGATTCACTGTCATACAGCATACCAGATTCGATATAGCAATTTAGTACAATAGTTACGTTTAGAAAGCAGCGGCAAACTACTGAATTTAAACTTGCCTAGTAAATCACAAACAGCCAAATATACTTGGGTTGATTGCGACGTCCTGTAACGAACATGCAACTAACTAACAACAAAGGACGTAGAATAGGAAACTAAAGCATCAACGGCGACAATTTCGACTGAACTGTTACTTCTATATGTTGCAGTTGTCTATGCAGGGGAGAAAGATAGCAGCAGCTATGCTATACCAATGTAAGTATTATCCTGGTCGACACGTGTATGTGGTTGTGGGCATGATATACACGCTGCAGAGATGATAAACTCGTGTGTGATAGGGCAACTATCTGTGTGTTATGCTTATGTGTTATATTACTTTGTTGTACACACGTAATCACACTACTGTCTTCCGACGCCTACGTTTCTACGCTGTTTAAATATATTCTATCTAAACAAATTAACGGGAAATGCTACATATGATCCTAGACAGTGCTGCTCACGAAAATGTGGAGGAAATCGAAGAAAAGTGGATAGTCACAGGCGCTGGAGAACGAATGTCTCCTCCCCAAGACGCCCAGCGGCATACGTTGAAGATAACAAAAACTACAGATCTATGCTACATCCAACATTACAGATCTATGCTACATTACATATTACATGTCTATGCTACATCCAACATTTTAGATCTGTGCTAAATCCAACACTACAGATATATTCAAAGCAATGTTTTCCCATGGTGAATTTGAATAATGAAGACACAAACAATAGATTGCATGATGTATTGAATGGAATATTTCGCCGTATCTCGTCAGGTATATGCTGCAGAAATCATACAACATAAACTAATGTTATTAGATAAATCCTTCAAGCTTAAATATACAAATAGTCACACAATAATGTCAATTATCTACCACGGAAACTTTATACTGACTACCATGTCTTACTGTTTGCACAAGACTGGCTTCGACCAATTAATGGCAATTGTTTCAGCGACCTTGAACAAGCGACAACTGTGTGTGTTAAACACCACACGAAGCGCATTTGCCCTATTAATCACGTGACAGGTTTCCCAAATATGCCGTGCAATCAATGACGTAGGAGGTTTGTGGTGTGTCGGCTTTGCCAGGTACTGTATATTTCTTCTTCTTCTTCTCCACAATATGTGAGTTATTTCTGTATTTAACTTCTTCTCCATCTCCACAATATTTATCTTCTCCTTATCTCCACAATATGTGAGTTATCACTATTTATCTTCTCCTTCATCTCCACAATATGCGAATTATTTTTATATTTTACTTCTTCTCCATCTCCACAATATGTGTGTTATATCTATATTTATCTTTTTCTCCATGTCCACAATATCTCAGTTACTCCACATCTATATTCTTCTCCATATCCACAATATGTCAGTTATCTCTATATTTGCCTTCTCCTTCATCTCCGCAAGATAAGAATTATCTCTATATATTTCGTCTTCTCCATATCCACAATATTTGAAGGTTTTTTTTAAATATTTACCTCCTTCTCCATCTCGACAATATGAGTTATTTTCATATTTCTTTTCTTTTCCACCTTCACAATATGTGAGTTATCTCTATATGTTTCTTCTTCTCCATCTCCACAATATATGAGTTGTCTATATAGTTACCTATTTCTCTACTCCAACAATATGTGAGTTATTTCTATATTTATCTTTTTTCTTAATCTCCACAATATGTGAGTTACTTCTATATTTATCTTCTTCTCCATCTACACAATGCGTGAATTATTTAACATCTGTCTTTCTCTGAATCAGCTGCCAAAACTGGAAACAACAAAGTCGTATTCCACATCATGAAACAACTATGCAATCACTCACCTACACCAAACAAACCTATCAAAGACAAACAAGGTAAACTACTGTTATCTGATGACCACCAAAAGCAACGATGGGCAGAACATTTCAAAGAAATATTAAATAGACCGCAGCCTGACCTGACAGTGTTCCTCACCTGGATGGAGAAACCACCATACCCCCACTAGATGCCTCCTGTGAGTCATTTACCATGGAAGAACGAACGAACAAACGAACGAACGAACGAACAGACTTTATTTTCGAAGGGTAACAAATTGGGCACGCAGGCCTGTCTTACATTCGGCCCTTCCAATAACTCATCTTTCGTTCATCAGTGCATAGTGCATTCACATAGGAAAAAAACATTGTCAAATGAATGTTGTAAGCATAAACAATGCATGTTACCATGTTATGACACAAATCCCCCACCCACCCACCCTTCTATCCATCCGCGTGTCCCCCACACACACATCCACCGCCCAACCACACACATACCCACAGGAACATACATGACCCCATCCATCCACGCATCCCCCAACCAACACATCCCAAATACACCCCCACATACATCATCTCCCTACCCACACACACACATCTCCCACCCACCACACATCCCCCACCCACCCACACACCCAGGCACACATGCATGCAACCACCCATCCATACCCACACACACACACACACACACACACACACACACACATCCTCCACCCATCCCATAACCTACCAACACTCACCGACCCACGTAACCTCCATCACCCACCCACACACCCCCAAACACTCAGCCAAACACACATCCCACAACCACATTTCCAACACCCACACACACACACATATTCCCGCCAACTCACATATCCTGCACTTATCCACACACAAAACCCAAACCCACCGACACATCCCCCGCTTGCACACATATCACTTACCACACAATCTCCCCCACCCACACATCCCGCACCCACACATCCCCTCCCACCCTCAACCTACACACGCTCACCCTCCCACACATCCTCCACCCACCCACTCGCCAACCATTCCACCCCGATCTTCAAACCCCAATCGCACATCCCTTAACTACACATATCACCACCCATACACTCACACACACACACACACACACAAACACATCTCCGCACCCATACACACATCCTCACCCATCAACACATTCCTCATCCAAAAACACACACCAACCACCCACACACACCCCACCCCCCACATATACCCCACCAACACACATCCGCCTTCTCACCCAATCACACATCCCCCACCCATACACTCATCTCTTACACACATCCACCCGCTCACGTACTCATCCATCAACCACTCACACCCACACATCACCCACCCACCCATCAACACATGCATCTGTCATCTACCCTCCCACTCACACACACCCCAACCACCCAGCCAAACACACATCCCCCATCCTCACATACATCCTTCATCCACCGGCACATCCCACACCTCCCCCATCCCACACAACACCCCACCCATAAACACATCCCCCCACATTCATTCCCCATACACATCCCCGCCCACACACACAAATCTCCCCACCCACCCACACATCCCCCACCTACAAACATCCTCACCGGCCACACATACATCTTCCACCCACTCACATTTATCCCATCCACACTCACACACTCAGACCCACACAGACATATCCCACTCACAGACACCCCCACACCCATCTCCTACACCCATCCGCAACCCACACACATCTCCCACACACCCTTTCACCCACCCAAATACACATTCCCTACCCACACCCCCAACCATCACCCACATACTTCCAACCATCCTCCGAAATATCCCCACCCACACACACATCCCTCACACATATACATCCCCACCGACCACACATCCCTTCACCCATTCACGCATCACGCAGCAACCCACACACATCCCCCATACACAACCCCTCCACACATACATTCCCCCCCCCCCACACACACATCCCTCACATACACACTCACATACACACCCACACACACATCCTCACATCTAGACACATACATGATGCCTCACATGATCACTGAAACTAATAAGAACAAACTCCCACACTTTACACACAGTTGAGACACTGACGATTGTCGTGAGCATTAAGAGATTAAAGCAGCCATTAAAAAATTGAAGAACAACAAAGCTGTTGGTGAAGACGACATCTCAGGAAAAATGCTCAAAGCAGCAGATGAGAATACCTTACGACGTTTGCTACAGCTGATCAATGAAATCTGGCAAAACGAATCCCCACCACAACAATGGAAGGATGGTATAATTTTCAAACTGCCAAAAAAAGGTGACATGTCTGATTGCAATAACTGGTGTGGTATCACCCTACTGTCAGTACCAGGAAAACTTTTTTGTAGCATGTTACTTGAGAGATTGAAAAAGTCTATAGATGAAAGGCTCAGAGAAGAATAAGCTGGTTTCAGACCAAAACGGTCATGTATAGACCACATTTTCATCCTTAGAATAATCATTGAAGACTGTAGAATTCCAGTCGAAATTAATCACCAACTTTGTCGACTTTCAAAAAGCCTTCGACAGTATCCACCACCCTTCACTTTGGAATCTACTTAACATCTATGGTTTCCCTACCAAATATATCAACATCATAAAATCTTTCTACAAGGAGACACGTTGCTGCGTGAGAACAGAATCAGGCAACTCTGACTGGTTCTCAGTGGAAACGGGAGTGAAACAGGGTTGTGTCTTGTCACCGATGCTCTTTGGAATAGCTATCGATTGGGTCATGCGCAAATGCACAAGCAACACAAATAGGGGTATCCATTGGGTTGACAAAATTCTAGAAGACCTGGACTTTGCCGACGACATAGTGCTTTTAAGTTCAACACACCTAGATGCCCAAGAGAAAATAAACCATCTCCAAAATGTTTCAGGACAAATTGGTCTCCAAATTAACACTGCAAAAACAAAAACTATTGATCTTACCAACAGTTCAGACGACACCAAATTAAACAACCATGTTCTTGAAAAAGTCAACAGCTTTACATACCTAGGAAGCAAAATGACATCTACAGGGGACTCAACGCCAGAAATATTATCTAGAATCGCACTGGCATCTGGTGCCTTCAATAAACTGTCAAACATCTGGAAGTCAAAGACACTCAGCAAACATACGAAACTTAAAATCTTCAACTCTTGTGTGATTCCAGTGCTAACGTATGGATGTGAGAGTTGGAAATCAACGGTAGCTTTAGATAAAAAATTAGACAATTTTGAGAACAAATGTCTTAGAAGAATTCTAAACCTCCACTGGACAGATGTCAGAACCAATACGCAAATAAGACAAGAGACTAAGCAAGACATTGTATCCAATTTTATAAGAAAACGCCGTTGGAACTACATCGGCCATGTACTCAGAATGGACAAGACAAGACTCCCCAACCAAGCCCTCTTATGGTCACCAGTAGGAAAAAGAAAACGGGGAAGACCAAGAGAGACCCTGCGTAGAACCATCATCAGAGAAGGCTCATTCAATGGCCAAGCGAACATCCAGGATCTACAACAGGTAGCAGCGAACCGCCGGACATGGAGAGCCATGACTTCTGCTCTATGCGCCGCCTTAGGCTCAAGAGGAAGGACTAACTAACTAACTAACTAATTATCTTTCTCTCCATCTCCACAATAAGGGAGAAATTTCTATTTTCATCTTCTTCCCCACATCCCCACAATATATATATATATATATATATATATATGGCGAATGAGTTCTTGACTTTCTCCGTAATCCCGTATATTCACGTAAGGTAACGCAGCTGTGCGAGATTCGGTAGCGGATCGCAACGCGTTGATTTCTTAAGGGGGTATGTCAGCCGGTTGCTCAAATATCAATGGCAAACTACTGAGCTTAATCTTGCCAGGACATCAACAACTGCGGTAAAATGCTGGTGTTGACAGTGATGTCCTGTAAATAGTATATGCGAGAAAAGAAATGAAAAAATATCTCCACAATATGTTACTTTTTTTCTATCTTTACCCTCTTCTCCCCCTCCACAATATGTAATTTACTGAAATATTTATCATCTTCTCCATCTTAAGAATACGTGAGTTATTCCTATATTTATGTTCATCTTAATCTCCACAATAAGTGAGTTATTTCATATTTTTATCTTCGTCTCCATCTGCACAATAAGTCAGTTATTTCTATATATATATCTTCTTCTCAATCTCCATAATATGTGTGTTATTTATATATGTATCTTCTTCTCCATCTCCACAGTCAATGAATTATTTCTAGATTTATCTTCTTCTCTATCTCTTCAATGTGTGAGTTATCTCAATATTTATCTTTTCCTCCATGTCCACAATATGTGAGTTATTCCACATCTATCTTCTTCTCGATCTACACAATATGTGTGTTATTTCTATTTGTATCCCCATTCTCCATGTCTACAATATCTGAGTTATCTCTATATTTACCTTCTCCTTTATCTCCACAAGATATGAGTTATATCTATATTTATCTTCTACTCCATATCTGAACTGAAAAAATGAGAAACCGATAACAATAGGATGAAGTATAAATCTTTTACACGAGAAATAAGAAAGAACACACGAAACGACAAAACCAATATATACAAGATTGTTGTATTAAGATCATAAAGGCAAGACTTCGTAAGAAAATAGAAGAGATTAACGTGGTTCAAGCTCGATTTAGCCAAGGAAGAGGAACACGACATCACATATTCATCATGCGTTTAATAATAGAGACGTGCAGAGAATTTAATGTAAACCTATTCAGTTTGTCAGGGCTTTGTGCTGTCACCCTATTTGTTTAACCTGTACGCCGAAAACATAATGAAAAATGTCAGAGATGATATGATGTCCTAGGTATCGGTGGTCATGAAATACCAGAGATTCGATATGCTCATGGTACAGTATTACGTGGGCGAGTCAATAAGTAAGTCACACAGTTCTGTGGGATGGGAGGTAAATGTAGTTGGTGTTTTCTACAGGTATCATTAGGTGACAGCAACATCGAACTTCGGTGGGAGACATTTCGCGAATGACGCCGACGTTGAGTGCGAAGTGAAAACGTGGTTTAGAAAACAGAGCACGCAGTTCTATGAAGCCGGTTTGAGAGGACTGATAAAATGATGGTATAAGTGCATAAATGTTGGTGGAAATTATGTTGAGAAATAAAGGGACAATGTATGTATAAAAATAAACTGGTTTCAAGTTGTTATCATATTTAGTTATTTTTCTACAGCCATTTGTGACTTACGTATTGGCGTTCCCTCGTACTATCCACATGACAGTATAGAAAACCTAATAACCTCAACCCAAAGGAATAGTGAACATCACAACTTATATCTTAACATAGCAAAACCAAAAGTATTGCATACAGATAAAATTACTATGGAGAAAGAAATATATGTTAATGAGAAAAGATTGGAGGTGGTGGAAAATTTCGAATATCTTAGGTCATTGATTACCAACAATGATGACACAATGAAAGAGATTAAACGACGGCTATCAATGGCTCTTCAAAGACTAAAACAACTGAATAAATTATGGAGAGGGACAGATAGAACTACAAAAATTTTATTTTTAAGAACATGCATCTTTCCCATTGCAACATACGCCTGTGAGACCTGGACACTTACTAAACAAGCTGAACAGTGCATACGTGCTTTTGAAAATAAATGTTATAGACGAGTTTTAAGAATGTCTTGGGTAAAGACAAGAACAAATGCATCCATACTTCACGAACTGAATATTGAAGAGGGTTGGCTATTAAAGACGATAAAACAAAGACAATTTATATATTGTGGTCACTGTAAACGTCATAAATGTTTGGAGAGAACAATAATGGAGGGGCATATGCCTGGGAAGAGAGGAAGAGGAAGGCCGAAGAGAAGAAGGGTGCATGATGTGGCGGATGATCTCCAGATGGGTGTATCGGGACATCTTGCTTGTGATCGAGAAGTTTTCCGGAAGGTTGTTATGGGAGCGAGGTTCTGCAAAAGACATGCACTGAATAAATTAATGAACTCCATATCCACAATATGTGTCTATTTTTATATTTGCCTTCTTCTCCATCTTGACAATATGAGTTATTTTCAAATCTATTTTCTTCTCCACCATCACAATATGCGAGGTATCTCTGTATATTTCTTCTTCTCCATCTCCACAATAAGTGAGTTATTTCTATATATATCTTATTCTCCATCTCCACAATATGTGTGTTATTTGTATATTTATCTTCTTCTCTATCGCCACAATAAGTGAGTTATTTCTATATATATCTTCTTCTCCATCTCCACAATATGTGTGTTATTTTTATATTTATCTTCTTCTCTATCGCCACAATAAGTGAGTTATTTCTATATATATCTTCTTCTCCATCTCCACAATATGTGTGTTATTTTTATATTTATCTTCTTCTCTATCGCCACAATAAGTGAGTTATTTCTATATATATCTTCTTCTCCATCTCCAAAATATGTGAGTTATTTCTATATTTATTTTCTTTTCCACCTCCACTGTGTGAGACATGTTTCCACACGTGTCTTCTTTACTTAAACTGCAAAGGAGGATAGCGATGACACATTACATATCACTAATGATAACATGGAACGTAGCACTAATAATCACAAATAATAGACCACTAGTGTTCATATATAACATATCTCTAATGATCACTTATAACATATAATATTGTCACTTATGATCACATATAACAAATCAATAACGGCCACATATAACATTTCACACCACTAACGAACACACATAACATATCACAACACCAACCATCACATAAAACACATCACAACATAAAGGATCACATATAACATATCACTACACTAACAATCACATATAACATATCATTCATCATCATTGGCACCTTGCCGTCTTGACAGACGATAGTTTGTGCTCTAAAAAGGCATAATAACTTTTAACTATGGCGGTAGCGAGTGTGACTGATAAGGCCAATTTGCGCTGTAAATGTCCGTTCACAGTGGGTGCATGTGAACACGTGGTCATTTCCACCATCATGCACCATCTTACGTCTCAAACGCTTGGTGTGTGACTTTTCTGCAATAATTTTCTCCTTTGACTTTAGTTAAGACCAGGGATGGAGTTATTGCCTCTCCATAGCACAAAGCCTGGGCTAAAATATAGAGATCATGTGTTGCCCATGCAGCATGATCCCTCTCTCGGCCTGCCTAGTTCACTCCAGAGGAAAGGTAACACCCCTACATCTGGAACAAGACAAGCTGCAGAAGCTGCCGGATCAGCAAAACAATGCTCTAACTGTCCGCCTATCGGAGCTTCGATCCTAGACCAGTCGCCAACCAAGGCTTAGGGCCTGGTCTGCCCTGCCATGACAATTTTGTCTTTAGCTTGCATTTCCTCGCACCAGGGTAAGGCTTGTACCCTCCCAATTGCGCTCTTCCGCCCGAAGCCGTTGGCACAATGTGGGGTGTCGGGTTTGGTAAGCGCCGCCCAACGTTCGGCGCTAACAGAAACCAGGTAGTACCGTCTACTGTTATACGGTAGCTCAGTCATATCTGACTAAGACCTGACTGACATAATATATTGATTATACTGATATAACATATCACTACACTAATAATCACATATAACATATCACTATACCAACGATCACATATAACATATCACTATACTAACAATCACATATAACATATCACTACAATAACGATCACATATAACATATCACTATACTAACAATAACATATAACATATCACTACAATAACAATCACATATAACATATCACTACACTAACAATCACATATAACATGTCCCTACACTAACGATCAAATATAGCATATCACTACACTTTTTTTAAGTTGCATATCCCTTACAGGACGTTGCCATCAACACCAGCATTTTTCAGCAGTTGTTGATGTTCTTGGCAAGATTAAGCTCAAGAGTTTGCCATTGCTTTCTGAGTGATCTGCTCACATACCCCGTAAGTAACCAATGCGACGCGATCCGCTGCCGAATTTCGCGCAGATGTGTCCTCACGTGGATATACGGGATTACGGAGAAAGTCGTTAATCCCTTCGCCAGGGAGACGGCATCACTACAACGATCAAAACGTTCCATGGGATGAGATGGGATGGAACAGCACACATTTGTATTTCCCATGGGACACATGGGACAGTAGCCATGTCATAGCAACTTGATCTACGTCAGAGCTACCCGTAATTTTTTTATTATTTTTTTTTACCTTTTTAAAGCCTTTTATCCTCACGCTGCAAGCAAGGTATATAATTACACTATATCACGGCAAACAGTGACTCGTTCTATTTTGGCGCAAGGAAAAGTTGCCAAACTGCAGTTTCAAAAATTGTTTCAAAATATGGCACAAGATCCAGAATGTGCAATTTCGGGAATAGTTGACTTTTGGTCTGCAAGACAAACATATCTTTTGCCATATGGGGGTATTATTGCATGTTGACTAGATCACAATTGGGAATGGATTACTTTTCCTCTGTCTCTTATAAACATTGATAGTAATCAATCCCATACTGCACAATTCGGGGGCTGCGTGGTCTCAAGGTATGGTGTCCGCCTCGAGTACTGGAGGTCCCGGGTTCAAGCCCCGGTGATATCGGGATTTTTTCACGTGGACTTCTAGTAATAAATTTCCCCTGGTCTCTGGGTAGTGAGATCGGACGCCCGTGTGCATTGTTGCACACGTAAAAAATCCCTTGGCAGTTGGAAATCGAAAAAGAGTAGCCTAACGGCGCTGCCCGGGCAAAATTTCGAGTTATAAATCTACCCAAAGTATTTTCAGGATCCTCTCGGTGCTACGGAGTTCGTGCACTAAGCTGAGTTTCTCCAGACTCAGATTTGAGTTAGCAGGAAACGGAGCACTTATGGGTTGCATTCGTGTGCCGTGATGTTGATCCATCGACTAAACTAAACTATACTGCACAATTTACGCACAGTTTTTTTTTTTTTTGCACGTCTTGCCGAATCTACCACATTCTCCAGTCCATTGTTTGTGTGTATTGATAATGCAGCAAGCATGATGGCAGCATTTGACGGACGGTTTGATACCTATACAGAAATGCACCGATCTGGTTGTACTGAACAGGTTATCAACATGCATTACTGATAGTTTCAGCAGAGGCGTGGTTTCTGAACTGGATCAGTTCATGGATGAACTTTCATTTATTGAAACATATTACCCCGGGAAGGTTAACCCGGTCAACAAATGCCCGCAGAAGTCGGATGTGTCGGCCTAACGGCGCAAGAACGCAGCTCTGCTGTAAACAGGCACAAAACAATCACATCCGAAAAAAAAACTCCGGATGAACGAAGAAGAAGAAGAAGAAGAAGAAGAAGAAGAAGAAGAAGAAGAAGAAGAAGAAGAAGAAGAAGAAGAAGAAGAAGAAGAAGAAGAAGAAGAAGAAGAAACATATTACAATACTTGTGTCAGGTCTTAGTCAGATATGACTGAGCTACCGTATAACAGTAGACGGTACTACCTGCTTTCTGTTAGCGCCGAACGTTGGGCGGCGCTTACCAAACTCGACACCCCACATTGTGCCAATGGCTTAGGGCGGGAGAGCGCAATTGGGAGGGTACAAGCCTTACCCTGGTGCGAGGAAATGCAACCTAAAGACAAAATAAGTCATGGCAGGGCAGACCAGGCCCTAAGCCTTGGTTGGCGGCTGGTCTATGATCGAAGCTCCTACAGGCGGACAGTTAGAGCATTGCTTTCCTGATCCGGCAGGTTCTGCAGCTTGTCTTGTTCCAGATGTAGAGGTGTTACCTTTCCTCTGGAGTGAACTAGGCAGGCCGAGAGAGGGATCATGCTGCATGGGCAACACATGATCTCTATATTTTAGCCCAGGCTTTGTGCTATGGAGAGGCAATAACTCCATCCCTGGTCTTAACCGGTCTCGGAATCAAAGCGAGAGGCAACTGTTACGGGTTATAAGTCCCTGTCAATTGGCGTAGACATGGGGCGCCACGCGTTGCCTCTGACGGTGGGAGACACCTACAGGTGTCACTGATCAGCTACCGCCCGCCTCAAGCTGGGCAGCCCCCGGCCAATTGGGTGCTGATCCGCCACAACATGCCTGCTTCAATGGGTGCTTGGGGCTAGGACAAAATCTGAATCGCAGGCTGTAAAACCAATGCACCAGGTACTAATAAAAAGAAAAATAGAAACCTCAAGCTACGGCTTGCAACCTGGAACGTGAGAACCATGTGTCCTGGATTTTCCACTGACTTCACCAATATTAACGATGTGAGAAAAACAGCTGTGATTGATGCCGAACTCAATCGTCTTAACATTGATATTGCTGGCCTGCAGGAGACTCGCCTCGCTGAGGAAGGGTCACTCAGGGAAAACAATTACACCTTTTTTTGGAAGGGTAGAGGGCAGGCAGAAAAAAGGCAACACGGTGTGGGCTTTGCAGTGAAGAATTCGCTACTGGGAATGATTGAAATTCCAGCAGGAGGAAATGAAAGACTATTATCCCTGCGCTTGGCAACCTCTTGTGGTTTTGCCACCATTATTACTGCATATGCACCGACACTCGATTCCTCTGATGATGTGAAGGATTCGTTCTATGAGGAGTTAGACTCCGTGATCAAGGCAGTTCCAAAATCTGACTACATTTATATGCTCGGTGATTTCAATGCTCGTGTGGGCAAGGACTCGAGTTCATGGCCAGTGTGCCTTGGAAAATACAACATCGGTCGCATGAATGAAAATGGGCAAATGCTGCTGGGGCATTGCACCAGAAATGACCTATGTATTACAAATTCCTTTTTTAAAACAAAAGAGATGCATAAGGTCACATGGAAACATCCAAGATCCGGCCATTGGCACAAGCTGGACTTCATCATCACACGGAGACAACATCTGAACCATACATCATTGACTCGACGTTACCACAGTGCTAACTGTGATACGGATCACTCTTTGGTTTTTGCAAGGGTTAGACTGAGACCAAAGAGAATCTACACAGCTAAACACAAATCTAGCCCCAGGATTAATATTATTAACACTCACGATCCTGAAAAGTGCTTTCAGTTTCAACAGCAACTTGAAGACGCTTTCACTGATACACCAGAAAATTGTACAGTAAATGAAAAGTGGGGTCAACTTAAGGAAACTCTTTATAAAACTGCCGTAGGGGTTTACGGCACTGTGGATCATAAGAGGCAGGACTGGTTTGCGGCAAACAGCGAGACTCTGCAGCCCTTGATTGATAAGAAGAAGATAGCTCTCTTAAGAAACAAGGAAAGACCAACGCGTAACACTCTGAGTGAGCTAAAGCAATCTAGGAAGGATGTGCAAAAGGCTGCCAGGCTGTGTGCAAATGATTATTGGATCAAGTTATGTGAGTCCATTCAAATCGCAAGTGATAAGGGAAACATCAGAAGCATGTATGAAGGAATAAAGAAAGCCTGTGGTCCAGTGATCAAAAGAAGTGCACCATTGAAAACCTTGACTGGAGAAATCATAACTGATAAGAAACAGCAGATGGACAGATGGGTAGAGCACTATTTGGAGCTTTACTCAAGTGAGACCAAACTAGCGGATGATGCCCTCAACGCCATAGAGGCTCTACCAACTCTTGACCACCTGGACACACTTCCCACCATAACAGAAGTTAAGTGTGCTATAAATGAACTTGCATCTGGCAAGGCTCCAGGTAAGGATGGGATTCCAATAGAGGTTATCAGGAGTGGGCAAGACACACTCACTCTACAGATCCACCAGCTAATAGAGCTATGCTGGCGAGAAGGACAAGTCCCACAGGATTTCAAAGATTCAAGCATCATAACACTGTACAAGAACAAGGGCGATCGGAGCGACTGCAACAACCATAGGGGTATGTCACGTGTGTGTATTGTTGGAAAAGTATTTGGCAGAATTGTTCTGCGCAGACTTCAAGTCCTAGGAGATCAAGTCTACCCCGAATCACAGTGTGGCTTTCGACAGAACCGGTCTACCATTGATATGATATTCTCATTGCGACAAATGCAAGAAAAATGCCGTGAACAGAATCAACCACTGTTTATTGCCTTCATCGACCTCACAAAGGCATTTGATTTGGTCAGTCGTGAGGGTCTGTTCAAGGCACTAAAGAAGATTGGCTGCCCACCAACTCTTCTGTCCATTGTGGAATCGTTCCACACAGGCATGAAGGGTATAATCAAGTTTGATGGTGCAACTTCTGAAGAGTTTGAAATCAAGAGTGGAGTTAAGCAAGGTTGTGTACTAGCTCCCACCCTCTTTGGAATATACTTTTCACTTCTACTGAAATATGCCTTTCGTGATCAGGATGGTGGTATATACATTCACTCACGCTCAGATGGCGGCCTCTACAATGCTCAGAGATTGAAGGCCAAGACCAAAATTAGGAGGGTACTGATCAGAGAGTTGCTTTTTGCAGATGATGCTGCAGTTACGACCCACTCTGAGGGAGAATTGCAATGTCTACTATCTGCATTCTCCAATGCTTGTTCTGAATTTGGTTTAACAATTAGCAAAAAGAAGACACAGATTATGTCACAAGGTGCACATGGGGTACCATCAATCTTTATTGACGACGCCGAACTAGAGATGGTAGACCATTTTACATATCTAGGATCAGTGGTAAATAGCAAATTATCCCTAGATCAGGAAATCAACATCCGGATTGGTAAGGCAGCAACAACAATGAACAGGTTAAGAAAAAGAGTCTGGGAGAACAGGAAGCTTACTGCCAAAACAAAAGTCCTTGTCTATCAAGCCTGTGTCCTTAGTACTCTTCTTTATGGCAGTGAAACCTGGACAACTTACTCACACCAAGAGAAACGTTTAAACAGCTTTCATATGCGGTGTCTGCGAAGAATTCTTGGTATTAAGTGGCAAGACAAAATCACAAATACTGAAGTATTGGAAAGATCAGGTTGTGTGACGGTTTATTCCATGCTCAGTCTTAGATGGATAGGACATGTTAGGAGGATGAATGATGGTAGAATAATACCAAAGGACATCTTTTTTGGTGAATTACAGATGGGTAAGAGATCTCAGGGTCGGCCTCTACTAGATACAAAGATGTGTGTAATCGGGACATGGTTGATACAGGTATTGATAATGCACAGTGGGAGCAAGTCGCCGCTGAACGTGTTGCATGGAGGGCAAAGATCAGAAATTGAATAAAGACAAAGGAGAAAATGATTGCAGCTAAGTCACACACCGAGCGTGTGAGACGTAAGATGGTGCATGATGGTGGAAATGACCACGTGTTCACATGCACCCACTGTGAACGAACATTTACAGCGCCAATTGGCCTTATCAGTCACATTCGCTACCGCCTTTATACTCTTTTAGGCGTGCTGGACATGTGGTGCTTCACCCAATAATTAACATACCTTGTGATGTAATCAATATCCCCCCCCCCCCGGAGGCCTTCACTTTTCAAGACATTTCCTGGTGTATTTCATAGGTACAGTTAGTCTTTGAAATGATCACTACACGGTACATCCCGAGTCTCGTACAACTCTTGTCCGGACTACAACTATCTGTCCAGGGTACAACTGCCCGTCCAGAGTACAACACTCCTAACGGAGTACAATTGCCAGTCCAGAGTATAACTCACCTACAGAGTACAACTCCTCGTCGAGAGTACAACTCCCCGTCCAGAGTACAACTTCCCGTCCAAAGTACAACTCCGGGCCCCACTTCCAAAGTACAACTTCCCGTTTAGAGTACAACTCCTTCCACAACTTCCAGAGTGCAACTGCCCGTCCAGAGTAAAATTTTCCGTCTAGAGTACAACTCCCGGCCCCATTTACAGAGGACAACTTCCCGTCTAGAGTACAACTCCCTTCTCAACTTCCAGAGTACAACTGACCGTCCAGAGCACAGCTCCCTCCCCCACGTCCAGAGTACAACTCCCTGTTATGAGTACAACTTTCCGCCCAGAGTACAACTCCCTCCCCAACTTCTAGAGTACAACTGCCCGCTCAGACTACAGCCCCCCCCCTCCCCCCCCCCCCCCCCCTCACGTCCAGTGTACAACTGCCCGTCCAGAGTACAACTATCCGTCCACAGAGCTTCTCAGTTACAGGGCAATGATGGATAAAATCACGTGTGTGTGCATTCGTGTTGCCAAGACTATTTATTAAGATAATCTTTGTGTCCTCTTTAGTAAGGGCAACCTTGGCTGAGAGGTCACGGTGTTAGCTTCGGGCTCAGAAGCCACGGGTTCGACCCCATCATTGGGCAGAAATGTCTCCATGAACCATTGGTACCTAATAATATCAAAGGTTTCCCTGATCCCTTAAGTAGTGAAATTGGATACCCAGCCCCATGTGCAAGCTGTACATGTTATAAATCAAACGGCAGTAGGAAATTGCAAAGAGTTGGCCGTAAGGCCCTTGGACTGGAAATTTTTTTTAGGAAAGACAAACTTTCCTACGAGTGCATAGAACCCTTTAAAGGGGATGGAACTATCTAGAGAAAGCAATCCTTTCACAAATGCATACCGAAAGTCTGGCATTATGACCTTTAAGGTACATAACTAGATTTGAATCTTGGAATGAAAATGAACACATTAGGAAGATAACAGAGATGTGGTTCCTGAGACGAATATTACGAATTCATCGGACTGCCAGAGAATCTAACAATGACTGCCTGAAAGAGGCAAATGAACCTAGAACATTATTTTCAACAATAAGAATGAGACACACAGTTTTATTTAGCCATGCAATGAGAAGAGAGGCATTGGAGAACATCGTGATAGCTGGAAATATCAAGGGGAAGAGAGGCTGAGGCAGACCAAGAGAAATGATGCTGGATGGACTGAGACGGTGGCATGGAGGGATATCATCAGCAGAGTTGATCCAGAACACCAAGGACCCAAATCTGTAGATAGTCATCAACTCCTACGCTAGCTGGCGAGGCACTTAATTATACTGAACTAGATTTGACGCACTTCCTTGGAAATAGGAGCGAAGAAGAGGTCGTATTCTGTTGATATTTAATTTCACCTTGATGTTTTCTTTTCAGCTGAAGACCCGACCACCATCCAACCGCCGCCATACCCCTATGGACCCGCATCATACCATCATTACTAATAGCGGATAAAGGCAGCTGTGTCCTTGGAGCTGTGTTGTTGGAGCTGCGTGCTTGGAGCTTATTGTTTGGAACTGTGTATTTGGAACTGTGTACTTGGAGCTGTGTACTTGGAGCTGTGTGTTTCAAGCTGTGAGCTCGGAGCGGGTGTGCATGGAGAAGTGTTCTTCACCAAAATAAGGGTTCATCTACTCGTATTTATTTCATCTTATCTAGTTTTGTTGTACGCACCTGATTAGATACCCACCAAAACTGCCAGACGATAAATTGTGCAACCTGCTGCTTGTGTCTTCTTTGTTCAAATTTACAATAGAGAAAATATGTCCTTGAATATATATTAGCACAATCCCTGGCCTGCGGTTTGATGTATTCAGCCGTGCAACCTTCACTTTGGCTCACATGGTTTATATCTGACGTACAGTGAAGTACAGGCTACTGTAACTTGAGCCCAATCTCAGTATAGATCGAGTCCTATTATAACCCTTTACATCGGTCAATATTTTGTCCACGTACCGAAAACAAGTTAGTTGCATATCCTTTACATGAGGTGCAGTCAACCCCAGCATTTTTTATTTTTTCGGCTGTTCATGATTTCTTGGCAAGTTTATGTTTAGTAGTTTGCTATTGCTTTGTGAGCGACCGGCACTCATACATTTGTATTGTTAACCAACGCAAGGCAGCCTGCTTCCAAATCTCCCGCTGCAGTGTTTCTAACGCGGTATGCGGGATTAGGAAGACGTCCGTAACCCCTTCGTCACAGAGCCGGCACATATATGATGGTCCTGACACTTCACATACCCGAATAGGTTTCTGCATCGGGACTTTGTGGGTTCGAATTTTTAAAGTAGATCCTGAGATTAAAAAAAAAAATATCAGGAAATGTCTTGGGAAATAAAGGCGGACTGCGTGATACTGATCATTTTAGCCATAGAGTGTCGATCGGTCAATAGAAATATGGAGCTAGCACTGTACCATCGCCGGTCTCCCTGGTCTAGGCTTTAACGTTTTTCTCCGTAATCCCTTATATCCACGTGAGGAACGTAACCTTCTCGAGAATTAGTAGCGGTTCTCGCCGCGATGGTAACTTACGGGGTATGTGAGCCGGTCGCTCAGAAAGCTATGGCAAACTACTGAGCGTAATCTTGTAAAGAAATCAACAATCAGCTGAAAGATGCTGATGTTGACAGCGATGTCCTGTAAAGGACTTGCGGGAAAAAAAAACTGTACCATCGGAAACCACAAGCTCATCATTGCCACAGGAGAACTTGTGAAGGAAACAGTAGTTTCTAAAAGACCAAATGGCCAGATCACCGACAACAATTCGCCCTTCACTTGAATGTGCACACATATTACAAAATAAGGCAGCCGCCGGGTATCGGTATCTATCTAGCCGTCTGTCATTTTCTGAAACTGCACTTCATAATACTATACATACAACAATGGCTCTACTCCCATTGGTATGCATCGATAGCGTGCAGCCTCACATCAACATACTTCCCTGGTGCCACGACATACTTACTTCACTTTGTCAAGTTTTGCTCTTTAGTTGCCGCGATTCATGTATCCATCCATCCATCATGTGCCATGCCGATAAGCGTGGGCGTTCATGTTTTTCCATCTGACTCGATCACCAGAGTCGTGGATCAGCTCCGTGTTTCTGTCTCGACCATGCCACGTGGCCAAGCTATCCAGGTATTTGCTTTTAGGTCTTCCCCTTGGTCTGTTCCCTTTTATCTTACCAGTTGTCACCAAATTCTCCAATTCATTTCTCGTCATAACATGCCCAAAAAATTTTGACTGTCTACGTCTAATGTCTCTAATCTGTTTACGATCTTCATTTGTTTCTTGAAGGACTTGTTCATTGGTCTTTCTGTCTGTCCATGGTATTCTTTGCATTTTCCTCATAAACCACATTTCTACAGCCATCAGATGTTTTCAGCCTGACTGCTCATTGTCCAAGCTTCACATCTATATAAAAGTGCAGATTCTATGTAGCACATCAACACTCTTTTTCTCGTTTCAATTGATAACTTTTTATTGGTCAGTATGTTTTTCATCTTGCTAAAGGCTACTTTCGCCATGGCGATTCTTGTTCTAATCTCTTCAAGGCATCTCCTATCAGATGTTATTACTGATCCGAGATAACTGTACCTATTCACTTATTGAAGAATATTCCCATTTACTTGTATATTACATTGTGGTATTTCGCTCTTCCTTGTAACGACCATAATCTGTGTCTTTTTATAATTTAATTCTAACCGTAGTTGCTCATTGTGTGTAACAACCGCATCTACTAAATGTTGCAGGTCCTGTTCATTGTCTGCAATCAAGACTGTATCATCTGCATATCTAATGCTATTGATGCATCGTCCCCCAATGTTGATTCCTTCCATATCTTCAATATTACCGAAAATACTTTCACTGTACAGGGAAAACAGATCTGGAGACATTGAACATCCCTGTCTCACACCTCTCTTAATAGGCTGATATTGGCCTACTTCATTATCAACTCTTATGGCTGCTTGTTGTTTCCAATATATGTTTTTTACAAGTCTGTTCCATCAATTTAAAGATCTTCAAGCATCCTTATCATGACCAGTTATTACTATTACTGAGTCGTGTAGTACTGATTTTTCATTTTCCACATGCCTTTATAATGCATATCTTTTATATTCTTGCTGTTTTCAGTTAGCCTTGAATGATGTGTGAATGGTATAATGTATGAAAGAGAGTGATAAAAGGGCAGAATGTTAGACGGGTCTGCGTGCCCAATTCTTAACCCTTTGAAAATAAAGTGTTGTTGTTGTTGTTGTTGTTGTTGTTGTTGTTGTTGTTGTTGTTGTTGTTGTTGTTGTTGTTGTTGTTGTTGTTGTTGTTGTTGTTGACAAATATTCATGTAAGCTTCTAACTAACTAATGACAACTAATCAAATACCCACACCCCGACTCTAAATTCCCTGACTTAGTCTCACAGGCGCCGGTCTCTCTGCCTGAGGGGCTACAACACTTTCTCTCTGTAATCCCGTTTATCACGCAGAGTGTCGTAGCGGGGCGAGAGCTGAGGCGGTTCGCCCCCCGCTCGTGACTTGCGGGATACTGAGCCGGCCGCTCAGAAAGCAATGGCAAACTACTGAGCGTAATCTTGCCAAGAGATCAACAGACAGCTGAAAGATGCTGCTGTTGACAGCGATGTCCTGTAAAGGATATGCAAAACATTTTTTTAGTCTCACAGGTTATAAACACATTCAAGTGTATTGAAAGTAAAAAGTCAAGGATCCCTTCACACACTTTAACATGTATTGACATATGGTGTTAGACCCATATTTGTATAGACCAATCGCCACCCTGTGTGTGATGTGGTCAGTGTCACGTCGACGCCTTCTACTTACAAAGACATTTCCAGGTACCCATTGTAGGCTGGGTCGACCTTGGAGCCCACGTCAATTTTTAAACTCCGTCCCGATGAGGATTCGAACCATGACCACCTAGCCGACAGCGGAGTGTCTAGCCATTACGCTACCAAGGCCATATGCATTGTATTTATTTAATTTAATGTCGCATTTTGCAACTAACATTTGGTGAATTGAAAAGGATGTTATATTATTGTAGACATATAGTAGCTCTAACACCAGGTCCTAGTTGGATACGACTGATATGCCTTATAACAGTAGCCGGTAATACTTGCTTTCTGTTAGCGCCGAATGTTGGGAGGCGCTTACCACATCCAACACCCCACATTATGCCAAAAGCTTCCGGGAAAGGGGCGTGATTGGCAGAGTGCAAGCCATATCCTGGTGCTATGAAATGCAACCTAAAGACTAAATGTCAAGGCAGGGCAACCACGCCCTGTGGTTTCGTCAGCAACTGTCTAGGATCGAAGCTCCAACAGGCGGACAGTTACGGCATTGCTTCACTGAACCGACGGCTTCTACACCCTGTCTTTTCCCAGACATATTGGTGTTACCTCTCCTCTGGAGTAAACTAGACAGGCCGAGAGAGGCATCATGCTGCATAGGCAACACATGGTCTCTACAATTCAGCTCATGCCTTGTGCTTTTGAGAAGTATAACTCCATCGCTGGTCCCCGCTATGGGTTATAGTTATTATGCCTTTTTTAAAACCACAATGTAACAAACTATCGTCTGCCAAGACGACAAGGCACCGGTAAATGTTAACACAAGAATGAATGATTCATATTGCATACGAATTGACAGATACACAAGTATCCCATGGTAAATGCCAGCAGACAATACGTTTTGTGTCAAACTTGAGAGTTATGTTGTATTTGTGAGTACATCGATGTGTGAATACAAAGACGTATAATGGGTGTATTAGAATGTTTTAAAACGCCTGATATTACACTGTCTAAAGAAGCTACATGGCTATTATTGTTTAGCTCGTATTAGTTAGTTAGTTAGTTAGTCGACAGATCATCCTCATTGCACATCGAACCATTCAGTCCATAAGTGCTCGGATCCCCTCCTCAGCAAATCCCGCAACGTGTAGCGGTTAACGACGCCTGTTCTGTGTTGGTTTATCAATCTTCTGTGGCTTCCTGCGTAGTGTTCTTGTTTGGCCACCCCTCTTTTAATTTGCTGCTCTCGCAGTCTGGCCATTGTTGTAGATTCACAGTCATCACTTGGTTCTCGCAAAAGTCTTACTTCTCGTAGAGCATTCAGAATGTCGGCCTGGTCCATGGCGCGTCCGCCCTCCACAGTAGCCTCACCTGCGAGCTTGCCAGCCCGCTCATTTCCTTGTACTCCCGCATGCCCTGGCACGAAGATGAAACTAATCTTTGCCAGTCGAGACCGCTCCAGAGGCAGCAACCATTCTCTTCGGATCGACCCCTCCTCTATCCTCTTGATCATGTTCATTGAGTCGCTAAGGAAACAAGCCCTAGTGAATGTCTGTGTCTCGAGCCATGTTATTGCTTTATTTATATTATTGTGAATATTATATATTGTGAGTCCTCCTTCACAATTCTCCCTCCGGCCCGAGCTGTAAAGGCCCATGAGCTTCTCACATGTTGGACGACCGACCCATCTGTGTAGATGACCGCGTCACCGTCTAGCGAATTCTCGAAAATCAACGCTTGTACTTCAGCCTCAACAGCAGCCGGATTTTGTCTGCATTTTCTATCTAGTTGGATGCAAACTGAAAAGGATGTGCAGAAGTCTGTTGGCACTTGCACCCACTCCTCGCCAGGTTCTAAGTCTTCAAGTGAACACACCTGTTGAATAATGTCTTCGGCTTGACCCATCCACGACCGTCCTCTTTTTAACCTGCTGCCCTTCACCCTCCTAATTTCACTATGCAGTGGATGTTGTGTGTTTGCGTTAATTCTGAGGTAGGCGCGTGCCCTGCAACCTTGTATTCTCTCTTCAATGGTTGGAAAATCAAGAAGGTAGCTCATCGCCCTGCATGCTGTATCTCTTGTACATCCAAGAATAATGTGCATAGCTTCATTCTGTATCCTTTCCATCCTTTCTATCTGCTTATGGCTGAGAGTCAGGATTGCCATTGCATACTCCAAAACAGACATGACCAGCCCCTCGTACAGAAGACATAGATGGCGCTGCTCACAGTTTGCTGCCGCCATCACCCGCATCGCTGCCAAACCCCGCTTGGCCTTTGTTATCACCTGGTCTATGTGCACATTATAAGCAAGGCTTCGATCAAACCGTATCCCCAGGTAATTCATTGCCTGCGTTCTTTCCACCGCCTCTGAACACAGCATTACAGTTGGTGTTGGAGTATTGACAATATGATTATTCACCGAGAACCAAGTCACTGTTGCCTTTGTTGGGTTGACCATTGCCCCAGCTTCATCACACCAAGTACTTATGCGATTGAGTTCGGTTTGTAGTTCCACAGCAACCTCCTCTCTATCCTTACCCTGACGATACACTAAAACATCATCGGCATATGACAATGTCCTGCCAGGAAATGTCCTGTTTAGCTCGTATTATAGCTGTTGAATATTGAAAACATTGGCCAGAGATGTAAGTTTTAGGGAGCTTGAAACTAATCAGCATTTCTGGTTGTTGTCTCAACATTAACACGAGCGAGGGTGAGTTATGCCCACCTTATGCAATAAGTCCCCACCATCGAATGTCAAAATGTACTGGGATGTTATATGGAACCTGTTTTGCTTTATTGCGGTGAATCATAGAACGAGAATGAACAAACTGGGAAGAACTTGGAAGCAACCGAGATGTGGTTTCTGGGAAGACTGTGGTGAATACCTTGGACTACCAGAGTAATTAACAATGATTACCTGGAAGAGGCTAGTGAAAGTAGAACATTATATAAAACTGTAGGAAATATATTATCGGAGGGGAAAGATATTATTGTATTGGAAAGATATTATTGGAGGGAGGTGCCATAATGAATAGGTGGAATTAATGTATAAGAGAATTATATGATGGAGAAAGGGACGTATTAACAGAAGAAAGTAATTTAAACGGTCCACCTATTCTAAAAGAAGCAGTCGCTGACTCTGTCAAACATATGAAGAAAGGGAAACCAGCTGGGCCAGATGAAATTACAATAGAAGAATTAGAAGAAATTGGAGTAAATATATTAACCAAAATGCTGAATGATATTTACAACAGTGGATATTTACCTAGTGGTATGCTGACATATGTATTTATTGTTATACCAAACAGACCAGGAGCAATCGTATGTGAAGATTTGTGTACTATTAACCACATTAACCATGTCACTAAGCTTCTACTCAGAAATATGAGAAGAACAAGAAAGACAATAAAAGTGGAATTTGGTGAAGAACAGTATGGATTTGTGGAAGGAAAATGTACAAACAAGGCAATATACAGATTACCTACATTAAAAGAGAGATCAATAGAAACCCAGAAAGAGATATATTTTATTATGCATCATGTATTATACCAAGACATTTGATAAAGTAAAACACGATGAACTGATTACAGTGTTGGAAGTTCTCAGAATAATACAGAATATTTACTGGAACAAAGCAGCAGAAATGTAAATGGGGAATAAAGATGGCAATTAAGAACAAATAAAGCTAGAAGTTAGACACGGTTGTGTTTTGTCACCGGATCTCTTCTCTTTCTCCATAGCGAAGTAATGATGAGCGAGATCAAAGAAAAGCCAGGAATACAAATCGGGGGTTATAATACAAACAATATACCATGTGCAGTTGACACAGTATTGATGGCGGATAACGCAAAAGATCTACAATTGTTGGACATTGTAGTAACAAAGTGTACAAAGAAAGAACTCTCTTTGAATAGCAAGAAAGCAATGACAATACTTTGAATAGCAAGAAAGCAATGACAATAGTGATATGAAAGAAAAAGGTGACACCAATATGTAAAATTGAAATAGAAGCGGAACATTCTTAACCAAGTGGATCATTTTATAAACCTATGGGAAATTATAACATCAGGTGGAAGGTGCACAACAGAAATTAAAAACAGATTAGGGCAAGCAAAAGCTACATCTTAGAAAATGAAAAGTATCTTACGCAATAAGTCAATGTCATTAAGCTGTATTTCAGAAAATTAAAAGTATCCTTACGCAATACGTAACTACCATTGTATGTAAGGAAGAGATTGTTGAAGTGCTATATAGAACATGTTTTGCTGTATGGCAGAGAATCTTGGAATGTAAAGGAACAAATAATGAAGTTAGAAGCAACAGCGATGTGGTTCCTGAGACGAATGTTGAAAATTCCAAGAACTGGCTGAGTAATTAACAACAATTGCATGAAAGGGGCTAATGAAACTAGAACATTATATTCATCAATAAGAAAGAGACAAACAGCTTTCTTTGGTCATGAGATGAAGAAGGGGGGGGGGGGCATTGGAGATCATCGTGAAGACTGTAAAGATCAAGGGAACGAGAGACAGAGGCAGACCTAGAGAAATGATGCTGGATGGATTGAGACGGTGGTATGGAGGAATATCAGCAGCAGAGTTGATCCAGAACATTAAAGACTGAAATCTGTGGAGAGACATGAAAGCCTATGCCAGCTGACAGGGCACTTTATGATGAATATAGGAAAGAGACAAACATCATTTTTCGGTAACGTGATGAGAAGAAAGGCTATGGAAAACGTTGTGATGACTGGAAAGACTAGAGACAAAAGAGACAGAGTCAGACCTAGAGAAATGATGCTGGTTGGACTGTGATGGTGGCATGCAGGAATATCAATCATCACCAGCGCTAACCCAGAACACGAAGAACAGAGATCTGTGGAGAGACATTAACGCTTACTTCAGCTGGCACAGCAAATAGGATGACGGGTCATGCTCTGTTATCCAGACGCTTATTCATCATTAAAAGATCACTATCACAACTACTATTTAAACAGCACGCCTTAACTTCGCTACACAGTTTGCACATTTAGCACCCGCACTACTACAACATGTCACAGCAAAACTCCAGGAGAAACAACCAAGGCTATTGGGCTATTGGGGTTTTATTCTCCACATCACTTATAATGTTCAAAAAAAACAAAAACGCAACATTGTTGGTCTCCCCCGATGGTGTTTCCACCTTGTCGTGGTGGGAGAGCTTGAGTTTCTCAATGACCCTGAGAACTATGCCGGCGGTAGCGTAGCTACCAGCAGGGCCTCCCAAGCCGGACAGGTCAAAGGGTAGAGAACAGACAAAGAGAAACACCCTGGTCCTCCAGGTTGGGGGTTGAAACGTGGGGTTAACATCCTCACCTTTGTAAAAACTATTTTGTTACGAAACAGATACATAAGCCTCGAATTCGGACTGACTTATTTGGACAACGGCCTCGGAACGTTAAAGGACTCTTGAGATTTGGAACATGGAATGTACGGACACTATATCGAGCTGGAGCGGCTGAAGAACTCACCAGGGAGCTGGTTAAATAGCAAATGGATATAACAGCAATTCAAGAAATAAGGTGGCCAGGAGAGGGTACTTTAGAGCAAAATGGAATGATTGTAATATATGGAGGAAACACCTAAAATAAACATTAATTAGGAACAGGTTTTGTCATCAAAAAAGAGTTATGGGGGACGTTCTAAACTTTAAAGCTGTTAATGACAGAATTAGTAAATTACGAATAAAAGGTAAATGGAAAAATATAACGATGATTAATGTACATGCACCTACTGAAGAGAAAGAAGATGACGTTAAAGAAGACTTTTATAATGATTTGGAAGATGTCATAGAAGAAACTCCCAAACAGGACATCCTGATTGTGCTGGGAGACTTCAATGCAAAAATATGTAGAAAGCAAACTCATAAAAAAGTGGCCGGTATGGAAAGCCTACATACAACTTCAAATGATAATGGATGGAGAGTCATCAACCTGGCAGAAGCCAAAGGACTGCAGATTAGCAGTACCAGACTACAAAGAAAGGATATACACAAACAAACTTGGAAATCATGTGACAAGAGAACCTATAATCAAATAGATCACATTTTAATTAACAACAGAAATGCATCAAACATACAACAAGTTAGAAGTTATAGAGGAGCTGAGTGCCACAGCGACCACTTCCTCGTTGGAGCAAAATTTAAAATAAAACTTAAGAGAGCTTTCTATACTAACTTACAAAGATTACACCCAACATATAACAGAGAAAAACTACAAGAAATTACAGTCAAAGAGAAATTTGCAGATGAAATAAAATGTAAACTTGAAACTCTGCAAATCCCTTTGGAGGAAAGCGTTGACCAAACTTGGTTGAACATCAAGAATACAATTCAATCTACCGCAGAAGAATGTCTCGGTGTGTTAACCACGCATAGAAAGAACAGATGGTTCAATCAAAAATGTGAAGAAGCAGTCATTAGGAAAAAGAATGCCAGACATTTATGGTTAAATGACATCAACAATATCCAAAAGGAAGAGCAATATAGAAATGAATGTAAAGAGGCTACAAAAATAGTTCGACAGCAGAAGCGAGAATATATGAGTAATATAATCAAAGATATGGAAACTAATCACCAGAAAAACGAATCCAGAAAGTTTTTTAAAGAACTGAAGTCAATGAAACGAGGGCACCAACACAACACATATGGTTTAAAAGACAAAAATGGGAATATGATAAATACCAATGAGGAAATGTGCAACACGTGGAAAGAATATTTTGTTGAATTACTAAATTGTAAAGTTCCAAGTAACACTTTCCCACAGGAAGAGGTTCTAACGTGTGAACCACACATTGAAGAACCTGCATTTGAAGAAATCCTATATGTAATCACACGACTTAAAAACAATAAGGCAACTGGGGCTGATGGAATTGCTGCTGAATTTATAAAGGCAGGTGGCCATGCATTACATCTAAAGCCATACGAACTAATAATAAAAATCTGGAGGACAGAAGAATTACCCCATGACTGGAAAGAGTCATTATTGATACCTATGTTTAAGAAAGGAGACAAGTTCCAATGTGAAAATTATAGAGGAATATCACTACTGTCCACAAGCTATAAGATACTATCCGCAGTATTACTAAATAGACTAAAACCATATTCAGAAGACATATTAGGTGACTACCAGGCGGGTTTTAGACAAAACAGATCAACAATAGATCAGATATTTATCTTACGACAAATAGCCGAGAAAAATTGGGAATATAAAAGAGATCTCCATAACATTTTTGTGGATTTTAAAAAGGCTTATGATAGTGTCCATAGGAATAGTCTATGGAATGCTATGCAGGAATTTGGAATACCAAGGAAGTTAATCAACATGACCAGACTATGCATGGAAGATACTTATAATATAGTAACATATAAAGGCAGGAAATCAGACCCTTTCCAAATAACATCTGGCTTGAAACAGGGTGATGCACTATCGCCGCTACTCTTCAATCTGGCTCTAGAGAAAGTTGTAAGGAAGGTAAAGGAGGAATGTGATATTGGAGGAACATCCAAGCTGCTTGGTTATGCAGATGATATAGATATTATAGGAGAAAATGAACAAAAGACATTGGAAATATTGACTCACTTAAAGGAAAAAGCCCAACAGATGGGGCTGGTTATCAACCAAGATAAGACAGAATATATGGTAATTTCAAGAGAAGGAATGGCTAAAAACTCTGGCCACATACAAATAGATAATATGACCATTAAAAGAACGGAAACATACAAATACCTGGGTACAATCTTCAACTGCTCCAACATCATAAGGGAAGAAATACAAACTAGAATCAATTCTGGAAATAAGATATACTATGCACTACAACATCTACTAAAATCAAATGCGCTATCTCGTAACACCAAAATCACAATATACAAAACACTGATCAGACCAGTTGTGCTGTATGGCTCTGAAACCTGGAGTACAACGAAAGGAGACGAAGCCTTGTTACAAACCTTTGAGAACAAAGTTTTAAGACGCATCTTTGGACCCATTAGGGATACACAAAGTGGAGAGTGGAAAAGAAGAAGTAACAAAGAATTTATGATCTGTTTAAGTCCCCGCTAATCACTGGTATCATGAAGGCTAATAGACTACAATGGCTGGGCATATAGAAAGAATGGAAGACAATATGGAAACAAAACTCACTTACACTCAGGAAATAAATGACCGTAGACCCCGAGGTAGACCAAGAAGACGGTGGAGAGATAATATATATACAGACCTACAAGCACTTGGAATCAACGACTGGCAAGAGAAGGTCAACCAGAGAGACGCATGGAGACGGATTGTATCTGCAGCAAAGAACCTCAATGGCTCGGAATGCTGAAGAAGAAGAAGAGAACATTGTTGGTGTTACTTTTATAAAAGATATTCGCTGATTTGACATCAGTCAACCTATCGACTGCGTCCATCTGGTCATTAACTTCTCGTGGTTACCTGAATTGTACTCACCTCATGATTTGTGAGGTCATGAATGAGGTCAAGGTCAACCACATGTATACAAAATTCAAGATTGGTCAATCGGCCATGTGCACATGTAGATTGGCGTAGCAGACAGCAGAGCACATACTCCAAGACTGCCCAAAATACAACATATATCTAGACAAACCTTCTGGCCTTGAGAGACGACAGTGGAAGATAAACTCTATGGACCGCTGAGTGAACTAAGAAAGACAGTGAAATTCATACAAGAAACAACATTGCAGTTATAGATATATTTCAAGCGAACGAAAGAAGAAGAACACCAAAGTTGGACTAGACACCAGTGATCCACAATGGATGTCTAGAATGAGAGACTTGGGAGTAAGAATTGGTACTGCCAGACACAAGAGGCACGTAGGGAGAATAGGGAGAATCGTCAAGCAACACAGAACTGGCACTATAAGCCACATAACGCAGATGCATATGTTGGGGGAGGATCTGAGCACATATGGACATGTCCGGAGTGCGGAGATGATACCCAGCAGATAACTAACTAACTAGTAGCAAAGTACTATTTCCATTGGGATATTTTGCAGAGATCCCTCTCCCTTCTTCAAGCTTAGAAACCAATGTGGCGTGCAACATTGGTAGTGGGACCTTAAGTCTGTGAAGAGGCAAATTTAGGATGTAACCAAATGTCTCAGTAAGATGCACACATACAGGTTGGGAAAAGGTCAAGTATGGTAGTGCTTCTTCTAGAGAAGTGGTTCTCAACCGGTAGGAGTAGTATATATATAATTGGCACCTTGCCGTCTTGACAGACGATAGTTTGTGCTCTAAAAAGGCATAATAACTTTTAACTATGGCGGTAGCGAGTGTGACTGATAAGGCCAATTTGCGCTGTAAATGTCCGTTCTCAGTGGGTGCATGTGAACACGTGGTCATTTCCACCATCATGCACCATCTTACGTCTCAAACGCTTGGTGTGTGACTTTTCTGCAATAATTTTCTCCTTTGACTTTATTCCATTTCTGATATTTGCCCTCCATGCAACACGTTCAGCGGCGACTTGCTCCCAATGTGCATTATCAATGCCTGTATCAATCATGTCCCGCTTACACACATCTTTGTATCGTAGTAGAGGCCGACCCTGAGATCTCTTACCCATCAGTAATTCACCAAAAAAGATATCCTTTGGTATTCTACCATCATCCATCCTCCTAAGATGTCCTATCCATCTAAGTCTACGAAGACTGCGCATGGAATAAACTGTCACACAACCTGATCTTTCCAATACTTCAGTATTTGTGATTTTGTCTTGCCACTTAATACAAAGAATTCTTCGCAGACACCGCATATGAAAGCTGTTTAAATTGTTCTCTTGGTGTGAGTAAGTTGTCCAGGTTTCACTGCCATAGAGAAGAGTACTAAGGACACAGGCTTGATAGACAAGGACTTTTGTTTTGGCAGTAAGCTTCCTGTTCTCCCAGACTCTTTTTCTTAACCTGCTCATTGTTGTTGCTGCCTTACCAATCCGGATGTTGATTTCCTGATCTAGGGATAATTTGCTATTTACCACTGATCCTAGATATGTAAAATGGTCTACTATCTCTAGTTCGGCGTCGTCAATAAAGATTGATGGTACCCCATGTGCACCTTGTGACATAATCTGTGTCTTCTTTTTGCTAATTGTTAAACCAAATTCAGAACAAGCATTGGAGAATGCAGATAGTAGACATTGCAATTCTTCCTCAGAGTGGGTCGTAACTGCAGCATCATCTGCAAAAAGCAACTCTCTGATCAGTACCCTCCTAATTTTTGTCTTAGCCTTCAATCTCTGAGCATTGTAGAGGCCGCCATCTGAGCGTGAGTGAATGTATATACCACCATCCTGATCACGAAATGCATATTTCAGTAGAAGTGAAAAGTATATTCCAAAGAGGGTGGGAGCTAGTACACAACCTTGCTTAACTCCACTCTTGATTTCAAATTCTTCAGAAGTTGCACCAACAAACTTGATTATTCCCTTCATGCCTGTGTGGAACGATTCCACAATGGACAGAAGAGTTGGTGGGCAGCCAATCTTCTTTAGTGCCTTGAACAGACCCTCACGACTGACCAAATCAAATGCCTTTGTGAGGTCGATGAAGGCAATAAACAGTGGTTGATTCTGTTCACGGCATTTTTCTTGCATTTGTCGCAATGAGAATATCATATCAGTGGTAGACCGGTTCTGTCGAAAGCCACACTGTGATTCGGGGTAGACTTGATCTCCTAGGACTTGAAGTCTGCGCAGAACAATTCTGGCAAATACTTTTCCAACAATACACAGAAGTGAGATACCCCTATAGTTGTTGCAGTCGCCCTTATTCTTGTACAGTGTTATGATGCTTGAATCTTTGAAATCCTGTGGGACTTGTCCTTCACGCCAGCATAGCTCTATTAGCTGGTGGATCTGTAGAGTGAGTGTGTCTTGCCCACTCCTGATAACCTCTATTGGAATCCCATCCTTACCTGGAGCCTTGCCAGATGCAAGTTCATTTATAGCACACTTAACTTCTGTTATGGTGGGAAGTGTGTCCAGGTGGTCAAGAGTTGGTAGAGCCTCTATGGCGTTAAGGGCATCATCCGCTAGTTTGGTCTCACTTGAGTAAAGCTCCAAATAGTGCTCTACTCATCTGTCCATCTGCTGTTTCTTATCAGTGATGATTTCTCCAGTCAAGGTTTTCAATGGTGCACTTCTTTTGATCACTGGACCACAGGCTTTCTTTATTCCTTCATACATGCTTCTTATGTCTCCCTTATCACTTGCGATTTGAATGGACTCACATAACTTGATCCAATAATCATTTGCACACTGCCTGGCAGCCTTTTGCACATCCTTCCTAGCTTGCCTTAGCTCACTCAGAGTGTTACGCGTTGGTCTTTCCTTGTTTCTTAAGAGAGCTTTCTTCTTCTTATCAATCAAGGGCTGCAGAGTCTCGCTGTTTGCCGCAAACCAGTCCTGCCTCTTATGATCCACAGTGCCGTAAACCCCTACGGCAGTTTTATAAAGAGTTTCCTTAATTTGACCCCACTTTTCATTTACTGTACAATTTTCTGGTGTATCAGTGAAAGCGTCTTCAAGTTGCTGTTGAAACTGAAAGCACTTTTCAGGATCATGAGTGTTAACAATATTAATCCTGGGGCTAGATTTGTGTTTAGCTGTGTAGATTCTCTTTGGTCTCAGTCTAACCCTTGCAACAACCAAAGAATGATCTGTATCACAGTCAGCACTATGGTAACTACGAGTCAATGATATATGGTTCAGATGTTGTCTCCGTGTGATGATGAAGTCCAGCTGGTGCCAATGGCCGGATCTTGGATGTTTCCATGTGACCTTATGCATCTCTTTTGTTTTAAAAAAAGAGTTTGTAATACATAGGTCATTACTGGTGCAATGCTCCAGCAGCCTTTGCCCATTTTCATTCATGCGACCGATGTTGTATTTTCCAAGGCACACTGGCCATGAACTCGAGTCCTTGCCCACACGAGCATTGAAATCACCGAGCATATAAATGTAGTCAGATTTTGGAACTGCCTTGATCACGGAGTCTAATTCCTCATAGAACAAATCCTTCACATCATCAGAGGAATCGAGTGTCGGTGCATATGCAGTAATAATGGTGGCAAATCCACAAGAGGTTGCCAAGCGCAGGGATAATAGTCTTTCATTTCCTCCTGCTGGAATTTCAATCATTCCCAGTAGCGAATTCTTCACTGCAAAGCCCACACTGTGTTGCCTTTTTTCTGCCTGCCCTCTACCCTTCCAGAAAAAGGTGTAGTTGTTTTCCCTGAGTGACCCTTCCTCAGCGAGGCGAGTCTCCTGCAGGCCAGCAATATCAATGTTAAGACGATTGACTTCGGCATCAATCACAGCTGTTTTTCTCACATCGTCAATATTGGTCAAGTCAGTGGAAAATCCTGGACACATGGTTCTCACGTTCCAGGTTGCAAGCCGTAGCTTGAGGTTTCTATTTTTATTTTTGTTTGTACCTGGTGCATTGGCTTTACAGCCTGCGATTCAGATTTTGTCCTAGCCCCAAGCACCCATTGAAGCAGGCAGGCTGTGGCGGATCAGCACCCAATTGGCTGGGGGCTGCCCAGCTTGAGGCGGGCGGTAGCTGATCAGTGACACCTATAGGTGTCTCCCACCGTCAGTGGCAACGCGTGGCGCCCCATGTCTACGCCAACTGACAAGGACTTATAACCCGTAACAGTTGCCTCTCGCTTTGATTCCGAGACCAGTTAAGACCAGGGATGGAGTTATTGCCTCTCCATAGCACAAAGCCTGGGCTAAAATATAGAGATCATGTGTTGCCCATGCAACATGATCCCTCTCTCGGCCTGCCTAGTTCACTCCAGAGGAAAGGTAACACCCCTACATCTGGAACAAGACAAGCTGCAGAAGCTGCCGGATCAGCAAAGCAATGCTCTAACTGTCCGCCTGTCGGAGCTTCGATCCTAGACCAGTCGCCAACCAAGGCTTAGGGCCTGGTCTGCCCTGCCATGACAATTTTGTCTTTAGCTTGCATTTCCTCGCACCAGGGTAAGGCTTGCATCCTCCCAATTGCGCTCTTCCGCCCGAAGCCGTTGGCACAATGTGGGGTGTCGGGTTTGGTAAGCGCCGCCCAACGTTCGGCGCTAACAGAAACCAGGTAGTACCGTCTACTGTTATACGGTAGCTCAGCCATATCTGACTAAGACCTGACTGACATATATATATATATATATATATATATATATATATATATATATATATATATATATATATATATATATATATATATATATATATATATATATATATATATATATCTTAAAAAAATAAACGCAACATTATTGCAGTTTCAATTGCAAACGTGTACCAACATTTTATATATATATATTTATATATATATACATATATATATATATATATATATATATATATATATATATATATATATATATATATATATATATATATATATATATATATATATATATATATATATATACTGTTTTTAAAAAAAATAAACGCAACATTATTGCAGTTTCAATTGCAAACGTGTACCAACATTTTATTGACGATGCTAATTTGTTCACAACAGTCGGTTTTGGCGACGCCGGTCCGTAAGGATTGGGCCTCTGTAGGGTCTTTCAGCCCAAAGACCAGCGGCGTGCAGCCAGTTCCTCACCGTATGATCTGACATTTGACGAGCTCCTGGCATTGACTGGACTGTGGAGGACGCAGATGCAAATCGATTCCTAAGGTGATGCAGCTGTATTAAGCGGTCTTCGGCACCAGCTGTGATTTTGGGTCTACCACTGCGCTGTCCGTCAGCCACTGAGCATGTTTCTTGAAATCGCCTCCAAAGGCGACTAATGGTGCTTCTAACCACATTAAATTATCTGGCTGCTACACTTTGTGACTGTCCAGCCTGTAAACGTCCAATGATGATGAGTCGTTGTTCTGTAGTGAGATGAGCCATACTAGCGCATTGAATTTAGAACTGAATTTATTCGATGAGCGTCAATCTTTTATATGCATTCAATAATATGGTCAGAGAGTGTACAGTCAGTTTCATGGAATTATCATGAAGCTGTCACGAGTTATTATCAAAAGTGTTGTTTTGTCCTTGATCTCTTGACCTTACGAATCGTGAGGTGAGTACAATTTAGGTAACCACGAGAAGTTATTGAAGAAATGGACACAGTCAATAGGTTGAATGATGTCCAATCAGCAAATATCTGGTATAAAAGTAACACCAAAATGGAGCGTTTCCTTTTTTTTTTTTTTTGAACAGTATAGTTTGCTTTAAGTTTATGGTGTAGATCAGGGGTCACCAAACATTTTTCACAGCGGGTCGGATAATAGGCAAAATGATGACCGCGGGTCGCATACTCACTCTGCACAATACTTGGGCCGGTCTCCGTGGAGAAGGTCTTACGGGCGCGGTTTGTAATCCCGTATACCCGCGTTCTAAACACAGTTGCGTGCGATTTGGCAGCAGACCGCGTTGCGCTGGTTTTTACGCTATGGCATGGGTGCCAGTCATTCCGAAAGCAATGGCAATCAACTGAACGTAAACTTGTCAAGACATTAACAACAGCAAAAATTGCTGGTGTTGACTGCAAACGTCCTATAAAGGATATGCGTCTAACTTTAACAATACTTGCAAGCCAGAACGAAAGCTCTGGGAACAAAGACGAAAAACTAAGTTAATCAGGGGCGAGTGGCGTGCAATGCACACACACGCACACAAAATAACAACATATTTATTTACTTTAAAAAGTTATCAAAAAAGGGGACGTTAGCAATACATCAGACCTATTGTACACATATCCAAATCTCACAAACTAAGCAGCAAAAAAGGTTACTTAGATTTGTGAAAATGATATTTGGCGTTCAAGATATCATCAATGTTTGGATTAGAAATAATGCATACAATCTAGAGAATTGCTTTCAAATGTTCATCAGTCAATCTCGTTCGATGTGTTGACTTCACATACTTCATTTTTAAAAATGTTTGCTCACAGACATAAGTTGTTCCAAACACTGATGCCATACCAGCGGCAAATTTCTTCAGTTTCGGTAAGCAGCGGTAAAATGCAAGACGTTTTCCTTCTCTGTACTTCTCTTTCAACAAGTAAGTTGCTTGAAAATCAATGAGCTCCAACTGTAGTTCAACAGGCACATCATCAAGGTTACAATCAAACGGATTCTGGAACAGAAGAATGTCACTCTCAATTCTGTCAAGATCTGAAAATCTCTCCACAATATGCTTCTTCAAGCTACGAATATTATGTGTGTTTTTTCCCCGGAAAATTGAGGTTTACATCTTCGGCAATTGTAGTGCAATACTCTTTGAAACAGTGAAAATGAGAAATGTTTTCTCCTTCCAGTTGTGCTTCAAACAATGACAGCTTTCTCAAAATCCTTTGATGATTCTGTAGAGATCACAGACAAGGTTATGCTTTCCTTGAAGTTTCAAATTCAGTTCATTCATGTGGGATATGATGTCGACCAAATATGACAACTTTTACAGCTAGGTAGGATCTGACAGCTGTGGATCAGTTCTGTCTTTTTCAGTGAGGAAAATATATATTTCGTTTCGGAGCTTGTAAAAACGAAACATGACTTTACCGCAGCTGAGCCACCTTATGATGTGTGATAAAGCAAGTCACATAATTCAGAATCAATTTCTTCATGACAAGCCTGGAACTGACCGTGATTGAGTGCATGTCCCCGAATGAAGTTCACAGCAGAAACGACTGGTTTCAGTGCACAATAAAATATCTAAGTCTTTCCCACAGAGTGCTTGCTGATGTATGATGCAGCGTTTGAACAGAGCGCCCGAAATGTGCAAATCTTCCAACTGAGTCCTGATATGCCCCATCAGACCCGTCCTCACTCAAGCCATATTTTTTTCCTCCATCATCTGTAACTCCTCGAAGCTGATTAAACTGAAGGTTATAGTCTCGCAAAACTGTTTTGCACTTTCATGAAAATGTCTTTTCCTGTTATTGTTCCATGCATTCTGAAAACGGATGCCAAATCTTCCGTTATCTGAAATCGAAACCACGAATGAACACGAGACGTTTTGACGTAGTCGAGAGATCAGAAAATTCATCCAGCGCCAGATAATACTACAACAGTGCCTAGTTTTCTCGCGTATCTGTAGCACTATGTTCTCTCCAAGTTCTGTTCTTCGCACAACTGAACTTGCCGAAAGGCTGATAGTTCCAAACAAACCGGCTTTTTCGGGATACAAGTCATTTGCTGCTTCCATCATACACTCTCTGATGAAGTTGCCATTAGTAAACGGTTTTCCTCGTTCTGCCATAGTATGCATTATTTTGTAACTTGTGCAAGTGACAGATTCATTTTCAGCAAACTTTCTCGTGAAGAGATTTCTCTGTGTTTCTAAACAACGTTTCATGGACTCATATTTCTCAGAGCGTAACTTTCTAGAAAACTGTGAATATGTTGATAGATGTTTTGTTTCGTACAGACGCCGAAGATTGTACTCTTTCAAAACGGAAACACATTCGCTGCAAATTACGCAACTGGTATTCTAGTCCTTTGTTTCCACAAAGAAGTACTTTACTCCCCAATCTTCATTGAAAACGCTTTTATTTTCTTAGCAGCTATAATGAAGGGTGAAGTACACGGTATCTGAAAATTAAAAACAAAACACACACACACATTGAATTAGAATCATACGAGTAATTAAAATCCCATTGAAACACAAGAAAAGCAGAAGACTAGGGAGTCACTGGTGAAGCTACGGCTCATCATAGGTACATACAAAGTTTTTAGGTACCTTGGTAACAGAATATATCTCATAACAAGATTTTCAAAATATATAAATAGAACTGGCGTAAATAAACAGCCAAGAGCAGAGTTTTTCAACCGGCTTCCGCGAGTGGCAGCCAGAGGTTCCGCCGAAACAGACCGAATGCAGCATTTCTGCCCACCTGGTTTATTACATAATGTAGGACAGACACTTGGATCATCTCACACAGTTCCTTGGACAACGTAAACATTTGCATAAGGATCTGCTCCAGCAGAAAGGTTGAAAAACACTAGCCTAGAGATCAGCTAGATAAACACCTTGACCGGGGAATTCTTCTAAGCTGGGGAAATATTTTCGTAATAACACGAGGCTTCTATGGCATTTTTATGCTATGTTTGCTACTTTATTGCCTCTATTCACACTTGTAGTTCACTTACCTATCACTGTCAAACAAAGAAATCATTGCTTATATACGTATAAAATGGATGACTGGCAAAAAGAAGTAAATATTTCTGGAGCACCTGACCTGTCTGCAAGGTGTGGACTGCGCCTGGCCCTGCAGCCAGCAGTGTTAGTATCGGCTAGCCTCTCCTAGGAGGGGTGAAAAGTGAAAATTAGTAATCTGCCGATGACCCGCAGACTACACAAGTCAACCCCACCTCCACGTGGTGCAGAATGGGAAACCATGACCGCGAGGTCATGGGCTAACGGGGATATGGCTCGCAATAGGGGATGGACTCCCTATGTTCAGATATTTGTCCTAAACCTGTGACTGGCCTAGCAAGCCGGCAAGGGATCTTCATACTGCTCGTAGAAAAACAAAGAAGTATAAACGGACTGACGTATACTACAACAAGCAATGATGTACAGACCAGAGAGAAACAGAGGAAGAGGCCGACCACGTAAACGATGGAAGCAGGGAATAACAGAGTCCATGGGAATATCGATACATAAAGCCCATAAGCGGGCACTCTCCCACTGTTTATACTTCACCTCGACACCGCAAGGTACAAGAGGAATATGATGAGATGAGATGAGATCTGACCTGTGTTGACGGCGCGAAATAAGCAATAAACAAGAAAATCTAGATACAATAATTTATAATAGAAAATAGTAAATTTAAGACACATAGCAGCCAGGAGGTCTCCGCAAGTGTGAAGAACTCCTATTATTCTAAACATAATATTTACATTTAAATTGTGTCACAACTTCTCGTGCTCCATATGTTATATCAAGCAAATTTGAGTACCGTCCGCGATCCAGATGAAATGGCGTTGCGGGCCGAATTCGGACCGCGGGCCGAGGTTTGGTGATCCCTGGTGTAGACAAATGTACTAATATTTGAAGCAAATAGCTACTACATCGTGTCCACACTGGAATAGTACATACGCTACAAATTGAATATGGTTCTGTTTTTGAATCTATCTTCCTCTTCCTGCTTCTCTCCCTGCTGCTCTTCGTACTCTTCTTCTTCTTCTTCTTCTTCTTCTTCTTCTTCTTCTTCTTCTTCTTCTTCTTCTTCTTCTTCTTCTTCTTCTTCTTCTTCTTCTTCTGATGATGATGATGATGATGATGATGATGATGATGATGATGATGATGATGATGATGATGATGATGACGATGATGATGATGTTGCTGCTGCTGCTTCTGTTGCTTCTTCCTCTGCTTCTTCTTCTTCTTCTTCTTCTTCTTCTTCTTCTTCTTCTTCTTCTTCTTCTTCTTCTTCTTCTTCTTCTAAATGTCCAACATTTTGTAATATCTTCGGAATCAATCTAACATAGTTCATTTTCTACGCACTGTTGTATAACCCCGAAGAATTTCTCACAAATGTTTCATTATTAATTTCCTTTTTATCTGTCTTTCAAAACTGTAAACACTCACAATCTTTGTTGACTAATCAATTCAGTCGTCGCATGTCGATGAATACTAACGTTGACCTCCTGTGTCGGTGTAGTTGACCTCGTGTGTCGGTGTAGTTGACCTCCTGTGTCGGTATAGTTGACCTCCTGTGTTTCTACGATTGCTTGTGTTGAAGCAATAAATACCAGTAACAATTGTCTAAAATTTTTCAATGTCAGTATAATCAATTTCCAAGTTAGTATAGAACTCTCTTCATTCTGCATCGTTAACTCCAGATGTCTTGTCTTACTACCATTTGGATGTAAACCCCCTATTTAAAATGTTGTTATTCATCACCAAACGGTGTGGGCTTGACCTCTTGAACTTTGGTTACATATCAGTTATGCGACAGTTTCTCTTATCATCCGTCAGAGTTGACCCAATTTCAACGGTCACAGATAACGCATTTATGTCACCTTTCATATCGCCTGTTAAATTATACAGTCTGTTAGAAGTGTTTACGGTGACGATCTTCTGTCTTCCGCTGTAGTCTACCAAATATCTGATTCACACAACTTGTATCTTTTGTCTATTTTTACTCGTTGTATCTATTACGATGACTGCACTTGACTATATAATACTTCTAGTTCTTAAAGTTCTTTTAATATTCACAAACTTCAAGTATTGTTCATTTCGATGTAGGTGGTGACATCTATTTTCTCCGTGCCCCATGTAACTTACATTTAGGTCAATAGTTTAACGATGTTTCTAGGCCAAACTTTAATTCGTTGAGTTTCCTTCGAAATTTCCGCAATCACAATCAGGTCGTCTGTATGAAACCCGCCCTTGACAAATTCTTAGTTATTTAATATTTTCGAAGAATGTTTCTATTCTTTATATACAGTTTTAACATACACAAAATTTGCTGATAGTTCTCTGCTTTAGCGTAATATAGTTTCAAACTGTTTCTGTTACTGTACATTACGCGGTCCTCGCCTGTTACTTAACATTCGGTTAGGTCGTTGATATTCTCTTTCTTTCTGCTTTTCCTACACAATATCTTCTATTTAGGGTATTATTTTCCCGGAATTTCACTTTCCCATTTGAGCTCCCCATGTTGCCAGCGACAGCAATGCGTTAGCTGTGCCTGTATTTGTATAGACCAATAGACCAGTGACGGGAATGTTCGCTGTAACTTGCCAGCGACCTTATCTTTGATGTTCGTGGCTCAATCATATCCGTTGCTAGCTATCTGAAATGCATATATGTGGCTTAGGGTTTTGGTTGCCTGCTCGGACACATATATATTTCTTTGGTGTGTCGTGAATATTCTATGAGCGCCGGTTCTGCAGAGTTCACAACAGCTAACTCTTTAAAACAACTCAACGCAACTTGATCGAACAACAACGCACAGTTCAGTTTTACACCTTCTTTTGACTCCAGGCATTTGACAATACACAATATCACTTACACCACATGTCAGTTACTTTTATACGATACCTAGAGTCTACATTACTTACACAATCTAACCACAAATGTAGCGGCACAGTTTATGGCCGTGCTACATGACTCCAGACCCATGTCCGAATCGGCACTTGGCTCTAGCCCCACTGTTTTTGAAGGTGACGTTTTGTCCTTCCCCAAAACGTCCCGAACGCTTTTCACGTTTTTGTGACCACTACACCTGGCGGGTCACTTTGCACGATCTCCTCGTATAGACCGCATTTTATCCTAACCATGCCATGATCTTTAACTCTGTAAGTTGAGCAAACCTGTGTTTCTTGTACATGTAAAGATCACACAGTACGGTCAGAAGTACGAGGGACGGTCAATAAATAATGCTTCTTATTTGTTATCTATGTAAATACTTTATTGTTGTGCAATTTATTAAATTAGCGGGATTTCTCCTCCACTCTTCTGAAATGTGTATTACTACTAACCTGTTTCAGTCACAGGTTTGCGCAACAGTAACGGTTTTAAAATGGCCGACAAAGAAGTACGGTTAAAGTAACGTAATGTCATAGAAAACCTCAATGCTGAAAGCGATGACCCCGTTTATCATCCATGAACGTTTCAGTATTGTTTATGGAGATTCAACGGTTAATGCTAGTACTGTCCGACATTAGATACCTCGTTGTGACGAAGCTGAAGTTGGTTAATCCTCACTGGCTGACGCAAAGCAGACTGACCATCCGTCAACCGCATTGACTTCACACAACATTCATCAAGTTGATGACATCATTTGTGGTGACCGTCGGGTAACCCTGGATGAACTGTGTTCTATGTTGTCCATTGGTAAAGGCAGTGCCCTGACCATCAATAAAGACCTGGGTTATTCAAAGGTTTGTACACGGTGGGTACTGTCATAGTCTTACTTAGACATAATTCTTGCTCGCATTTCAAGACAGAGGTGAAACAATTGCATGCGTTCAATAACGGCACTCTCACACACGGTAACGATAGTTTCAACCGTTTATTCACAAAACTATTCACAGAGGCAAACCGCCATGAGTTGCGCTCTTGGCAACACGCAACTTGTACAACAACATTACAACAGGATTATAATCATTCATGAGAGATAATACAATATAATGTCATAACATAGCTCTCACACTATCTCCGTTCAAACACAGCTCGCTTCATAACTCAGTCACGCCATCAATTCTACGATCATATCACAACGCTCACTAAACACAATCACTGCCCTACGTCTGTCCGTCTCGATGTCCTGAATCCGTCTGACCAACACAGGTATGTTTGGCCAGTTCACGGCTGCTTACAGTCCGTGAGTCCCGTGCGGAGCGGTGTGGTGCGGTGACCACGGGCCTTAGCCTGTTTATCGGTCTACTCGCACTCTGTGACCGTGATGCAGGACGCCAGGCTCTCTGCCCTGTTATCCTGCAGTAACCTGTCTCCTGTCTATCCCCTGCCATACAGGGTATTGGGTCCCTGACACTCTTCCCCTCTCTCCTATGAAAGGGACACCCTTTCATTACGTGTGGGTAGTTACACGTTGTATGCGTTTAAGTTTTAATTTACTGTCAGGACCCAATGGTGCTGGTTTTTCACACTGTTGAATCATACTATTGTATAATTGCAAGGTGCTTTCTGTTGGGACATGATGCATGATCTATAATTACTTCATTGTTGCCATCTGGCTTACTTGTATCAAGTATAGTCCCCTGGTTGGACTGGTACTTAGTTTGAATAATGGACTCAGCACAGACCGGAAGTTAACAACGATTGACGCTATCTTTCAAGCTACGTCCTCCCTCTCAACAAAAATCATGTTAGGCGTCAAGCCATCACTCTATGTGATAACTTCAGGAACAGTATACTAGCCCCTATGGCCAGATATTCTACTCCTGGTCCTGTCAAATTTCAGTACCCAACGTCCATCTCTAGCTGACGAAACCTGGTACTCAGCAGTCATTTGACTCCTTTGAAAAAAATATAGAATGTACCAATTTTACACTTATCAGATTGCTTCCCCTTGGATGCAATCATAAATAGTTATGTACAGTAACCTTTAGAGAATTTCAAAAAATAAAGTTTTACATTTGTAGTTTGGTCTAAGCGTCAAACGTTTGGCCTCAAGTAATTCAAGATTGTGACGCGTAGTGGCACAATTGAATGTTGGGGTCAATCGATGATTCTTAGATAACAAATATTTAAATTCTTTCTCTCAAATTCTCGTATGCAAATTTAAGTGTCATATAATTCATTCACTCGCTCATTCATACTTAAATAATTATGTTAATTAATGAATATGTTAATATGTCTGGAATCGCAATAAATCAGGAACAAATGGGAAAATTCCGCGATTACACAAACTGTCAAAGTAGGCTGCCTCTGGAAACGGTGTCATTGAACTAACACAGTTCCTAAACTGGATTACAATCGTTGGCACATTTCAGTGCAATATGTACACATGATTCTCAAGTGCTGAAAAGTTGGTAGCTTTCACTAGTTCTATACTACATATGGTAATGCACCTGAGAATTATTGCAAGTCTCATTGTCTCTGTACACTACTTTCATTTATTCACCATATTCACTGTTTAAAAATGTAATTTGAAAATAAAACAGGAAATAGTCCATATCACACTCAATTAAGTTATATTAGCGCTATTATTCGATGGGGTGATGTATTGCGCTAGTATGTGATTTTGCGTTCTGAGCGCTAACGATACCTGTCTTATACTTTGCGCTCAGGCGTAGTTGGACCGTTGGTGGACTCGTCGAGAGGAATCCTAGACAGAAGGTCAGCGATCGTGTTTTCTGTGCCGCTAATGTGACGTATTTCGAAGCTATAGTTCTGTAGTAGAAGTGCCCATCTGGCGATGCGATGATTTGATGGTGTGCCTTGCATTATGACTTTTAGTGGGCTGTTGTCGGATTCTACAATGAAATGTTTGCCCAACAAATACCCGGCTAATTAAGGTAGGGAATACGCCAGTGCTAAACATTCCAGTTTCGGTGCACTGTATTTGCGTTCGAATGGTGATAACTTGCGGCTGACATATGCCACTGGATGTATAATGTTGTCGTAAGTCTGTAGGAGGACACCAGCGAGGCCCACGCCGCTTGAAACAGTCCTGACTGTGGAAGGAAGATTCGCGTTTGTTAATTTAAGGATTGTTGGGGATGAGAAGTACAGCTTTATTTTTGTAAGAGCATTTCTCAGGTTTAAACTGTGTACAATCTTTGTAGATTGACGTTTCGTCAACAGATTGGTAAAAATTTCTGTTAGGTCTGACAATTTTGGTATGAACTTTCAGTAATAGTTCAGCAAACCTAACATGCTTCATACTTCCTTTTCTGTTGGTGGAAGAGATAAATTCAAACATCTGGATACAATTTTATTGTCACTTGTAATGTTACCTTCACAAATTGTATAATCCAAAAAATATATTTCATGAAAAGTAATTTCAATTTTTGCTGGTTTCACAGTCAGGCCGTGTTGCCTGATACGGTCAAAGGTTTGTTGTAATTTTGCCATGTGTTCTGTCATACTGTTGGTATGTATGCAAATGTCGTCTATGTATGTCAGTACATGTAGTACGTCTTGTATGAGTAATCTTGTCATTCTTAAATGAGATGAGTGAGTTTGGCTGAGGTCAATGTAACACATCGCCTTTAATGAAACTTCAGTTGTATGGTAGATGGTATTAACTGTATCGAGTCATCTGTAGCCAATGTTTGCATGTCCCTATTTGTTGCTCTTTGTTCTGATGGTGACGTGTCTGTCATGTTTCTGTTGCCGTTGTTATAGTTTGGCGTTAATTTTGTGTGTAGTATGATGATGCTCTGTCGTGTAGACTGGTTATCTCCCTTCTGGTTCTGGTTTGTCAGTTTGCTGTGGCGTTTAATGTTTATTTTACTTTTTATGTCGGTGTAGTGTCTGGGCATAACGTCTGTCTGCTGTTGTGTTCGTTCAGTAATGCAGAATGAATTCATCGTTCTGTCATGGAGATTGGGTGATTTATTTTTGTTACATTGTTGTAAATCTGAATCTGGACATAGATTATTGTTATGCATACATTTGCAGTAACACAGTTTACAAGCAAAAAGGCAGGATACTGATAGTATAGTTAGGCAATAAAGGAATGCTGTTACAAATATTGAAGTGTTCTGATTTGCATTACATGGCTTTGGCTGCTGTTTGGTTTGTGATGTTGATTTTACGTCACTGGTTTTGTGTTTTATTTTCTGTTCACTGGGTTTGAGAAATTGATGAAAAGATATGGTAACCTTTTCTGGTTCAGTTAAATTCTCTTTCCATATGTTGGGGCAATCTATAACAGAGTTTTCTTGTTGTTAAGTGTTAATTTGGTTAATTTCAGAGTCTTTCTTTGCAGTAGACCTGGTAACTGCATTGATTAGTAAGAACTGCTCATACCAGGTGGTAATCTCTTGTGTAATGTCTGTAACTTCAGGAAGATTTCCAATAATCAAATCGCAAAATGGGTTTTCTAATGCGGCACATTTTACATTGCCGATTAGAAAAGGTGTTTGGATGTGTGCCCATGCGATTGGATACTTTTCAATGTTTCCTGAGAATGTTCTACAGGTAACAAATTTCCCTGTATAATCTAAGGGCTTTAGAAACTCTTTTCTTAAACCAATGAGGGTACATCCACTATCCCTAAGGACACTAGCAGGTTTACTATTTACATAGCCATGATAGATTTCAAGATTGCTTCGTTGTTTGTGGGTTTCACGTTATGACCACAGGATAAAATACCATTATCATGAAAACGATTGCATGTGGTACACTTATCTAATTGGAAAACATCAATATTTTCAATAGCGTTTGCTAGTTGTTGTTCTTGTTATTTTCAGAAGATGAACTGTCAAACACTGCTGCTTTTGCATTTTTGGCCACTTGCCTCGCTTTACAAGAATGGCGCCAATGTCCATAGGCCTTACAACAACAACACAAAAAAAACATTTAGTTAATCACTTACAATTTTTCCGTTCATTTTCTTTTCTGTCTATAAAGTTCTGTAAATAATTGGGATATGCTGGGTTCTTGTCACACATATCATTCTCATTGTGATTGTAATTACAATGTTTACATTGATAATTTATGAACTTCCCATAAGTTCTCGTTTTGCTGTAAATGGTTGATTTGGGTGTATTAAATGTAGCATCTGCTACAAATTCTGTTTCCCTAAGTACATAAGCAAAGCAATCTTTATTGGCTGTGTAATAAGCCGACCCTCGTTTTTCTATTTGTTTTACTGATTCACACTCACTTACTTGCAAAAAACGTGAAAAAAGGTAAAGGTAATGATGAGAGGATCTTATCTCTAAGAATAAGATCTTTTAGACGCTCAAAATCATTATTAACCTTAGCTGTTGACAACAATTTACTGAAAACATCTTGAACTTGAGAAACAGAATCTGAGAACAATTAAGTAACAATTTAATTTCTACATGAAACGTTTAATTTGAAAACAATAAGATAAATAAATTAATTGTTACTTTTTGTACAGTTTTATTGTTGAAATTTTATTTTTTCATTCAACGATAGTGATGGTTTTGGAGACAGTTGATGGTTTTGGAGACAGTTTTGAAAATTGTTCTCTATAACCTGCTTCATCTAACAAACAATGTGCCATAATTTTGGTCTTCTTCTTCTTCTTCTTTGCGTTCATCCGGAGTGTTTTTTCAGATGTGATTGCGGTGTGTCTAGTTAGGCACCCTTGGGTCGAAACCCTCAGGCCAACACATCCGACTTTTAGCATGCTGTTTTGACCAGGTTAGCATTCCTGGGAGACTCTCACTTTTGTAGTACCGTCACATCCCAGCTGGTCAAGTTGGAACAGTCGAAGACTTCGGTCATCCCTCATGGGAAGGCAGGGACAGTCCATAGTATTTTCCGCCATCCGAGGTGGCTTTCACAGTTGGAGGGCCGACACATAGCGCCCTGGTGCTGGGCTCATCGAGGGAATCGTCACGCCCTGCTCATGGCTGCTTTAAATCCTCACTTCAATATATTGGGCATTTCCTTCACCACGGGCCGTTCCCGCACAAACCAGACCGGTCTGCAGACGGTATCCACTCAGCGAGTTTTCGGTTCGGACATGTGCTTGTGTTTGTGCCCATCAGAGCTGTTCCAGACACGACGGACATTCGGAAAACTACCTAGTCAGAGCTGCTCCGAACAAGAGCGGCATTCGGAAACTAGGTAGTCAGAGCTGTTCCTAGCACGAGAGAAATTTCAATCGGACGTTTTTTGCGTTGTGCCTGATTTATTTGCACCCGTAGGCCAGCACATTCGACTTCAGCAGGCATTTTTACGGGTTCGCTTTCCCGGGTTGGAGAGAAGTTAGACTGTTGGGTTTTTTTTTTTTCATTTCTAATTCAGTTTCTTTAATTTTGGCTTGGTTCTTTAATTCAGCTTTCTTTAATTCTCTTTCAGCTGCTCTTTCCTCTCTTTCCCTCACTTTCTCTTCTAATTGAACCTGTTCTTTAAATTTAGTCTCACTCCAATTTGATAGATCTTCCCCTGTTAATCCTAATTTCTGGCCTGACTCTATGAAATCGTTTAGAGTAGCCATGAAACTTGAAAATTATGTTTACAAAGGCAATGTATCACACAAAAATTACAGTGTACACGTTAATTTCAATCAATATAGTATACAATAATATATAATAAGTATGTAATGAAAATAATAGGGAAAAATAGTTTAAACAGTCCTACAAAAATAATGTGAAAAAATACGTAGCTGCCGATAACGTTCGGAGCTTTCTCTGTACTTCAGTTCTTTCACCAGAAGGGGGGGGGGGGGGGGGGGGGGGTCGGTTTTTCACGGCCTGAATAGACTCACTTCGTCGTTAATATACGGATACCAATCTGGGTGCTGAGGAGAGAAAGATATTAGTGGGTGTTCGATGCAACTTTGTAGTGTGTGCACGGTCAGATTGTTTGCGTATAGGTTTGTATGTATTCAGTCGTGTATGGATGTGTAGTTTCTACTGTCAGTGGTCGTGAATTAGTCGGATGATATAGACATCTTTCACTTTCTGGTTATCAACCACTCTATGTTATATTTTTAATAACAATAGCGTCAGAGATCACCTTCACACAAAGAGCTGCCTTCGTTACACTCTCTTTCTTATATAATTTAACTAACACAATCGTGTTAGCAACTGTCGCTCTCTATTATGCGTACAGTTCAAAATTAGATGAGCGATCTGCGTTCATTCTCTATTTTACATATGGTTCAAAGCCGGACGAGCGACCCACTTCACTCCCTGTCATAGTCTTACATAGACATAATTCTGGCTCGCATTTCAAGACAGAGATGAAACAATTTCATGCGTTCATTAACGGCGATCTCACACATGGTAACGATAGTTTCAAACCGTTTATTCACAAAACTATTCACATGGGCAAACTCCCATGAGTTGCGCTCTTGGCAACACGCAACTTGTACAACAACATTATCACAGGATTATAATCATTCATGAGAGATAATACAATATAATGGCATAACATAGCTCTCACACTATCTCCGTTCAAACACAGCTCGCTTCATAACTCAGTCACGCCATCAATTCTACGATCATATCACAACGCTCACTAAACACAATCACTGCCCTATGTCTGTCCTTCTCGATGTCCTGAACCCGTCTGACCAACACAGGTACGTTTGGCCAGTTCACGGCTGCTCACAGTCCGTAAGTCCCGTGCGGGGCGGTGTGGTGGGGTGACCACTGGCCTTAGTCTGTTTATCGGTCTACTCGCACTCTGTGACCGTGATGCAGGACGCCAGGCTCTCTGTCATGTCATCCTGCAGTAACTTGTCTCCTGTCTATTCCCTGCCAATCAGGGTATTGGGTCCCTGACAGGTACACAGAATGTTGACAGACAAACATAAGGAAGCAAGGAAAACCATGGCCATCGACTTCCTGCATCGTTACGAAACTGAAGGAAAATGATATTATCGAATATTGTGACAGGTGATGAGACTTGAATTAATTTTTTTGAAACAGAATACAAGATGCAGTCAATGGAACGGCATGACACAACATCGCCGACAAGAAAGAATTTCAAAATGTCACCATTTGGCCTCTGTTTTTGGGGATGAGAAAGTTGTGATTCTCCTCGACTTCTGATTGATTGATTGATTGATTTAAGAACCGACATCACAGCATTCAGGGCATTCCCATAAGCACTCCTTCCCCATCCCCAGCAGCCAGCGAAGAGTTTCAACACCGATAGTACCAGTAGCAATATGATTATATGTCCGTCACGCCTTTCCTCTGAGCGTCGAGCGTCTGCCAGATCCGCTCGTCACTCCTCGCTGTCTCATTCTTGCCAGACCATGGTGATCCATTTGCTCCTCCCACAAGGACGCAAATACGTATGCCTTGTCATGCATCAATACTCCACCAAGTTTTGCAGAGCCAGCCAATCTATCCGCCTGTTCATTCCCCAGCACACCGGCATGCCCCGGAGAAAAGATCCAGGCGATGCTTGCCACCCGTGAACTCCGAAGCGAAGCAAGCCACTCTGCCCGAAGATTGCCTGTCCTCACCTTCCTCAGCATGCTTTCTGAGTCTGTTACAATCACGATGTGTGTGTATGTGTGTATCGTATTCTCCATCTAACAGAAAGCTGCACTGACCGCCTCCACCTCTATTCGTAAGCTAGATGTTGTGGTATCATATGCCAGGTTCGACTTCTTTGAACAGGGAAACGCAATGAATGCTAACCATTACATTGAAACTTTGAAGAAGCTTAGAGGGTATCTTCGAAGACGTTACCCAAATAAAGATCCGAGAACTGCACTACTGTTGCACGATAATGCCACGCCACACACCCCTAAAGGCACCAATGATACGATTGCAGAATTCGCCTGGACATTATTACCTCATCCCCCTTACAGTCCCGATGTAGCACCTTCAGACTCCCATCTGTTTGGACCACTTTGAGTGATTAAAAGATTACGAGGCATTACATATTGACGACACCTTGCAAATGTCTTTTAAACTCCCAAGTGACTTCAATATTCTCTAAAGCTGATTGTTGCTTTTCCGAGAATACGTGAACACAAATTTCTCATCTGAGCCGCATCTGTTTCACTTGTAGGTTTGTTGCAAGAAAATGTGTCAAAACAAGATTCAGTCATGCGGAACTTATAACATAATTGTAGAATATCATGTTCAGTGGGTCCTTTCAAGCTAGTCAGCTCGTACAGGTACAGTCAGTGGGACTTTTCTTTTGCAACAGACATCTCATTTTATTCAGTGTAGCTCTCAACGGCTGTCATGGCGAGTTTGCTGCAAGCTTTTCTCCTATTGGCGACTTTCCGTGGTAAGATTGCAAACTACATGTTGCGTCTCTGTTAATAGGATAAAGTTAGTTGTATGCCCTTTCTTTACAGGACTTCAAAATCAAAGCGGTATTTATTGACTATTTGTCATTTTCTAGGCATTTTTTTTAAACGTGCGGTAGTGCGCCAAAGAGACGACGGGTGCAGGATGTGACGGATAATCTCCAGATGATTGTATCGGACGCGGGACATTTTGCTTTTGATCGAGAGCTTTTCCGGAAGGTTGTTATGGGAACGAAGTTCTGCAAGGGACATGCTACTGAATGAATGAATGAATGAATCAATGAGTGCGCTAATGGTGGGTTAGCGGGATCGTTTCATACAATAGTCAGTAGGACTTAAACGTTGACTTCACGTTCAGAAAGTATAGGCAAACTACTAAACGTAAACATTATCTAGAAAATCAACATGGATTGGGGTTGATGGTAAAGTCCTGCAAGGGCATGCAACATTTTTATTTTAGTTTGCCATTTCAATCTGAACGGCCGATCCCCATATCATAGTTAAAAAGCGGAGTAATGCGGACTGCTTCAAAATCTCCTGCGGTTGACTACGAATCATGTAAGTCTAGATTGTGAAACTTCGGTGACCACCCGTAAGCCACAGGCGCCGTTCTCTGCTAATAATTAACGTAGAATCTCGTATATAATACTCACTCTTGTATAAAACGCACTCGTGTAAAATTTACACTCGTGTAGAAAGCGCACTCGTGTATAATACACACTTGTGTATAATGCACTCTTGTATAATGCGAACTCGTGTATGAAGCGTACTCGTGCATAATACGTATAATCAACTGCGGCATTATTTTATTGTGTGTGATTTAGTGGGCAAATATAACGTTTACCAAATCAGGTCTTAGTCAGATATGACTGAGCAGTAGACAGTGCTACCAGCCTTCTGTTAAAGAATGTTGGGATGCGAACACCAAACACGACCCCCACATTGTGACAACGGCGACGGGCGGAGGAGCACAATTGAGAGGATACAAGCTTTTCAACCAAACAAGCATGCTACCAACAAGCCAGCCAGCCAATCATTTAACCAAACAATCATTCAACTAACCAATCAGTCAGCCAGACAATCAAACAACCAACCAACCAACGCCGGCCATGGACAACTAACCAAATCCAAACTCATTCATGGCGACATATTTGGCACAACTAAGAGAACGTCATCTCCATCTACTCAAATGAGGACCAAACCTTGTCGTTCAATTTGGTAACTCACAACCATGAGATCTGAAGATCAGTGTCTAGACCGGGAGTCGGATATATTTTGTAGTGTTGGGGCAAAGTTATGTTGAGAGCCAAGCTGACCATATTGATTACATACAACAACCATTGAGACAAGTTAATGTGATCTTGTACTTACATGTTTCCAATACATTAAATAAATATGTAGACTATTCAAAACTTTAATATAAGTAAGAGCAAATACATGTTTCGTAAAAGTTAAGACTTGAACGCATTATTTTGAAATTGTAACAATTAAGTAACAATTTAATTTCTACATGAAACGTTTAATTTGAAAACAATAAAGATAAATAAATTAATTGTTACTTTTTGTAAGTTTTATTGTTGAAATTTTATTTTTTCATTCAACGATAGTGACTTATTACATAAGGTACTTTTAATTTTCTGAAATACAGCTGTTGTGTGCTCAGGGGACAGACGATTATCTCTAGTAGGTTGGAAATTTGCCCAGTCAGCAGAATACCGGTTGTGGTGTGATCGAAGAGAATGTTAGCGCTAAGTGGTATGAAACGTTAAAGGTCGGTTAAAAGATGAGGTAGATGGTATTCAAGGGGTTAATAAGGCAGACATGGTTTTAAGAAAATGTCTACATTTGGTTGACATTTGGCCAAACTTTTAACATTTGGTTAACAAATGGTCCTACTTTTCATAAGTTTGGTTTGAAATTAGGCCAAAACTTTTTACATTTGGTTGACAAATTTTCCTACTTATTATAAGATTGGTTGAAAGTTGGCCACAAGTTTGTTTTTTATTTTCACTTTTTATAAGTTTGGTTGAAATGTGGCCAACATTTTTCGCTTTGGTTAACAAAGTTTCCTACTTGTTATAAGTTTGGTTGAAATTTGGCCAAAAATTTTCACACTTGGTTAACAAATTTTCCTACTTTTCATAAGTTTGACTGAGATTTTTATAAATTTGGATGAAATGTGGTCAACATTTTTCGCGTTGGTTAACAGAATTTTCCTACTTTTTTTTAAAAATAAGTTTGGTTGAAATGTGACTAGCCTTTTCACATTTTTATAAGTTTGACTGAGATTTTTTATAATTTTGGTTGAAATTTGGCCAAACTTTTCACATTTGGTTAACAACATTTTCCTACTTTTCATAAGTTTGACTGAGATTTTTTATAAGGTTGATTGAAATGTGGCCAATATTTTTCACTTTGGTTAACAAAATTTCCTACTTTTCATAAGTTTGGTTGAATTTTGGCCAAACTTTTCGAATTTGGTTAACAAATTTTCCTACTTTTCATAAGTTTGACTGAGATTTGTATAAGTTTGGATGAAATTTGGCCACACTTTTCACATTTGAATAACAAAGTTTCCTACTTTTTATATTTTTGGTTGAAATTTAGCCAAACTTTTCACATTGGGTTAACAAATTTTCCTACTTTTTATAAGTTTGGTTGAAATTTTTCACGTTTGGTTAACACATGTCCCTACTTTTCATAAGTTAGGTTGAGGTATTTATAAGTTTGGTTGACATTTGGCCAAACTTTTCACATTTGGTTAAGAAATGTTCCTACTTTTTATAAGTTTGGTTGAAATTTGGCCAACATATTCGCTTTGGTTAACAAATATTCCTACTTTTTATAAGTTTAGTTGAAATATTTCTCTCTTTGGTCACTGTTTTTTCACATTTGGTTAACAAAGTTTCCTACTTTTCATAAGTTTGGCCGATGTATTTCGTTACTTGGTCAATATTTTTCTCATTTGGTTAACAAAGTTTCCCATTTTTCATAAGTTTGTTTGAAATATGTCTTTATTTGACCAACATTTCTCACATTTGGTTGGCAATGTTTCCTACTTGTCATAAATTTGGACGATGTATTCGGTTACGTGGACAATATTTTTTTCCCATTTGGCTAACAAATTTTCTTACTTGGCCAAGATTTTTGCCATTTGGTTAACAATTGTTCCTACTTTTCATAAGTTTTGACGAGATATTTCGTTACTTGGTCAATCTTTTTTTTATAAATTCGGTTGAAATATTTCTGTGATTGGCCGACCTTTTCCTCCTTTGGCTGACAAAGTTTCTAACCTTTTATAAGTTTGGTTGAAATATTTATCTCTTTTGTCGATATTTGTTCACCTTTAGTTAACAAAGTTTCCAACTTTTCATAAATATATTTGAAATTTTGGCCAATATTTTTCGCCTTTGGCTAACAAATTTTCTTACTTGACCAAGATTTTTCCTATTTAGCTAACAAATTTTCCTAGTTTTCATAAGTGTGGATAAGATATTTCGTTACGCATACCATATTTTTCACATTTGGTTAACAAATTTTCCTACTTGGTCAGTATCTTTCCCATTGGTTAACAATTGTCCTATTTTTCTTTATAAGTTAGGTTGAGCTATTTCTGTATTTGACCGACATGTTTCCCCTTTGGCTAACAGATTTTCCTACTTTTTATAAGTTTGGGTGAGATATTTCTCGCTTTGGCTGATAGTTTTTCACACTTGGTTAACAAAGTTTCCTACTTTTCATGAGTTTGGCAGGGTTATTTCGTTACTTGGTCAATCTTTTTCTCATTTGGCTAACAAAAATGTTCCTACTTTTCATAAGTTTGGACGAGTATATTGCGTTACCTTGTCAATATTTTTTCCTATTTGATTAACACATTTTCCTACTTGGTTGATATTTCCCCCACTAGGTTAACAAATGTTTCTACTTTTTATAAGTTTTGGATGAGTTATTTCTGAATTTGACCAATATTTTTAATAATTTACCTTCATATTTTTTCATTTGACTGTTGAAGTGGTAAATAGAAGTTGTACTTATATCTGGCTGTGAAGTGTGGTACTGAGCATTCACACTAAAAAAACATATATTGGTCATGGAAATGGGTTTCTGGAGAAAGATGTAAAGAACCGTATGGACACATAGAGAGGTATTGAAATTATAGATGTCTAATTTGCTGCGTGATAACGTCGGTGGTTATGACAGCAGACATGTAACATGTGATGTTACATGCATTGCCTAAGGATGAGTTGGGACAGTTTGTTGCGTTCGTGTGTAATATTATACATCTGTTATCATGCACTAGCCACTCGGCACTGTATGCCCGATAGTTGTTACGTACAGATACGAGTTCCCCGACTAGCATCGGTGATCACATCTCTGCACCATGAGTATGAGAAATGCTTAGACTGTGATGACTTGTTTACACACGCGTATTTTGCATATCCCCTGTATTATACTAGTATTGTTATGTTAACCATATGCCTACTTGGAGAACTACAACGAAAATGTTAAAGATTTATCACAAAGCCACTTACCATTAGCGGCTTGCCACATGTTAATCTGGTTACTGCTCACAGAGAACGATACTTCTATACGGCGAATGCTGACCCTCTTATACACGCTACTTGCTGACGTAGATTGCTTGTATGCACTGTCTAGTCATGTGACCGGATGCGGCGCCATCTTTGACCGGTTGAGTCATCAGCCACGTGTTTCACGTGTATGGTTATGCATGTCACTGGATTTATCGCCTTCTTTGACCGGTTGAATCTTTAGTCACGTGTTTCGTTTGTATCCCATTAGACACGTGACCGGATAGAGCGCCATCTTTGATCGGCTTCAGCCACGTGGTCTGGTTTTGCCATTACCACGTGTTATCGGATGCAACGCCATCTTTGACCACTTGTAGAAAGTGAGCACGTGGTCTGGTTGTAGTCATTACACATGCAATCGGAAGCAGTGCCATATTTGATTGGATGTGACCATTACCCATGTGTACCGGATACAGCGCTATCTTTGAGCGGCTATAGCCACGTGGTCTGGTTTTGCCTTTATCTTTGCCTTAGATTGGGGATGTAAGGGCGGGTGGGGAGAAGTGTATGGTGTGTGGGTTTGGGATATATGTGTGCTGTGTTGGTGGGGGATGTGTGCATGGTGTGTGGGTGGGGTTATGTTTGTGGTGGGTGGGTGAGGATATGTGTGTGGTGGGGGATAGTGTGTGGTGTGTGGGTGGGGGATGTGTGTGATGGGTGCGGGGATGTGTGTATGGGGGTATGTGTGTATGTTGCCCTGATCAGTCATGCAAAAAAATCATAATGGGAAGACTTCGTAAGAAAATGGAAGAAGAAATTAACGTGGTTCAAGCTGGACTTAGATAAGGAAGATGAACAAGAGATCATATTGTCAAAGACTCAACCGCATCCCCTCCGCCAGGGAGAGCGGTCAATCCTGGAGGGACCAGGAGGAGATACGGTGCCCGAGGCAAGAGCAGGGGAGATGAGGGAATCGTGGAAGGTTAGCCACTCCCTCAGAATACACGCAGGCGGTGTTCAGAGAGTTAGCACTCTAATCACGATACCACCGCACCTCATGAAGCCAGAGCACAGTTGAGTAGACACTCAACAGGCCACGTTTTGCCAGCAGCGTGCGATGTGAGGTAACACGCACGAAGGAGAAGGTCACCCCCGCGGGGTGTGTAACCACGGGAGAGATGTCCGGCAGACGGGAGACTGGACTTGGGGCGTTCACATCGTTTAGAATAACGTTAGGGGTTTTTGTGTTCACTCGTAGATAGAGTTAGCATAGGGTTAGCAGTTTGTGTTAGATAATTCTGTGGCTGTATATTGTGTATTGCATTAGCGACTGTTTACCGCTTGTAAGCGAGCCAACGGCAATAAAATGGACCATGCATTTTGCCTCCCACACGACTTGCAAGTTGTCTTGTACGAGTGTGTGAGAAGTACCCGATGATGCCTGTCAGTTAAGTTGTTGACAGGCCAGGGTAATTGTGGTTGTCAGAAGTGAAGCTTGAATGTAATATTCAAGCTACTCCACTCGTCCACGAGGCTCAGACTAGGGTTTAATTTTTGTAGTGACGGTGATTTGTGCAGACGAGAGAAATTTTGCAAGCTAGAAATGTGCCTATCGTGACGTATTAAACTGTTTAATTGTGTTTATGAAATATTTATTTAGTCAAAGTATGTATTCATCAAAGCTGTAAGTATTAATATTCTTGCTTTCTCATATTTATTTATATATTTACCTTTTTGTTGAGAAATGAGTACCAAAAATGATTCAGGGCGGAGCGATACAAAACAAAGCCGACAATATCGATTTTTCATCGCGCTGTGCTGTGACGTCAGATGATTGACAAACAGTCGTCTGGGCTCATTAGCATACAGCAATCGAGTGTGTAGAAATTTGCCAAACAGCTGCTCGCCTGAATCGGTACGTTATATCATTTATTATTTATTTATTTCAACTACTAAAGGAATATATTTATTTATTTAAACATTATGATGTTATTTTTATTTCTTTAAAACCAGATATGAATATTTTTGGTCATATTTTCTCTGTGTTTACCGTCACGATGGAACTATTTTTTGGCCTGGCAGATGATACGTGCCTGCACAACACGTACAGAAATTAAATAGATTAACATAAGGCAATAACTGATAGAGCAAAGACAGGACATTGACATTTAAGTTATTTAATACATATTCTAGTTGTTCGTGAATCTGTCTGTCATTGTATAAGTCATTGTCCATAGGGGTCTGGGTTAACATATCGTGTAATAGGCCTGATTACTACGGCCCTGCATATCAAAGGGCGAACTACACCTGATTACGGCCCTGTGCACCAAATATAGTTTGCTGGTAACGACACGTGTCTCCACCCTAAAGTACCAAGGTGACCTGTGGCAACGGAGTTCCGTTCCCCGATCCTCGGGAACGTTAAAGCTGAGTACACTTATATATTTTGGCATGCAATTTGATTAATAGTGCATCTCTTTTTCAGCTGTAACGCATTGACATATTTGTATACTCTGTTTATCTGCAAGATAAATCTGGGCAGGGTATAAACAGAAAGCACAACTGATAGTGATCAGATAAGAACCAACATAACATATCAAAGATAAATAACTGATGAAAGTCATCATTGCCTATCACTGTTAGCCGAATACTAAATTAAGATGGCAACTTTATCAGACTTCATAAAAGCAGGTAAAGATCTAGAATTAACAGGAAAAGAGCTACAACAGTATGCAGATCAAAAATTTAAAGAAGCAAAAGATGCTGAAAGGGACGAACGCGCACGAGAAAGAGAAGAAGAAAGACAGCATCAAAAAGAGATTGCTCAACTAGCTGAGATAACAAAACAGAAACAGCTAGAAGATGACAAACAGATTAAGCAAAAAGAGTTAGAGATTAAACAACAACAATTACAACAACAAAAGGAAAAAGAAGAACGAGATAGAGAACATGATAAGGAGATTAAGCTAAAGCAATTAGATCAAGAGAAAGAATTAAAACAAAAGGAATTAGATCTAAAGCAAAAAGAGATAGATGAAATGGCACGAGTTAAAGAAAAACAAATCCAAGTAGAATCAGAGACACAGTTAAAGATGAAAGGCTTGGAAGTAGACTCACACGCAGAGATCTCTGCCACTAAATTAAGAAGTCAACAAGAAGAAAATAAGTTCAACAAATACAAAAATATTATCAAACCATACTGTAAAGATGATTCTATATCAGCCTGGACAGAGAATGTAGAATATCAATTTAAATACCACCAAGTTCCATTAGAGATGTGGGCCCCAATTTATACAAAAAATCTCAGTGGTGAGCCCCTCAAAGTAATAGAAACTATACCAACAGAGCTTAGATCTAGCTATCAATACATCCATGATAGGATTATGCAGCACTTTTTACTTGATGCCCCTGGGTATCAAGTTCAGTTCTCAAATCTAAAACCTAAACCTAGTGAAACCTTTATTGATTATGTTTCAAATGTACAGAGTGTACTAGACAGGTGGCTGAAAGCAGCTAACATAGGAAAAGACTTTGATAGATTAAAAAACTTAATTGCTATGGACAAGGTTATATCTACCATACCTTCTCCTTTTGCCAAATTTTTGCAGCAGTCAGACATTGAGAACATCCAGCAATTCGAGAAAAAAGGCTCAGCATATTTTTCTTCTAACAGAGATGTGTTTAAGACCTCAAATGACTCTGAAATAGTTTCCTTCGTCAAAGACCAAACTAAAAACTACCAAAGTAATAGGAAACCTTATCAGAAATACGATAAGAAAGATAAGAAAATGGAAAAATGTATCCATTGTCACCTTTTACATGACACCTATGCTATGTGTGACAAATCGCCAAATTATCCGGCGCATCTTGAAAATGTGATCAAGAAACAGCAAAGTAAAAGATCTGCATACAGGCGTGCAATCAAATGTTTTTTTTGTTCCTGTTATGGCCATTATAGTAATAAGTGCCTTGGCCGGCAGCGTATGAAAGCCAATAATGCCATTTTGATTGACACCTCTTCAGATGGTGGTAGTGAGAATGAGTCTGAGAGTGAAAGTGACTTACCTAATAACCAAGCAGAAAATGTTTGTGGTGCATACGATATGTTGAGCTTCGACAGCTGTGAACGATGTCACCAATTCCATACAGACGGAAAACTAGAATGTGGACATACAGTACCATTCTCATCTGAGAATGTAAACGCAGCACTAGCCTCCAGAGGCAATCTTGTGTTCCACAATGCATTGGTCAATGATGTACCATGCCAGTGTTTGCTGGACAGCGGCAGCACCCTTATTGGTCTTCGGAAAGAACTGGTTAATCCGGGTGATTACACAGGTGATACTGTCAAATGCCGTACCTTCTCGGGTAACATTGAAATTTACCCTTTGGCAAAAGCCCATATTGATTCTCCTTTTCTCTCTGGTACCTTTACTTGTGCAATACTAAACAACCCTTGTACTGACTTAATTTTGGGGTGCTTACCCCAACTGAAACAATGTACTAATGAAGAAATAGTTGCATGGGAGAAATTAAATGCAGCTAATGCAACAACAAGAGCAGACAGTGTGAAACATCAAGACACACTTCAAGATGAGAGACTACTGTTGCTTTCTCCAACTGGCACCGACGACAACAGCAGACAAGAATTTATAAAACAGCAAAAAGCTGACCCAAGTGTGTCTCCATACTTAAAATTGCTAAAAGAAAAAGCAAAAATAACCAAAAATGCATCTTGGTTTTTTAGACTGAATAATGGCATTTTAACCAGATATTATACTACTGGTAACCATGAGATTCAGCAAACGGTGTTACCTGAACAACACCGTCTAACTGTGCTAAAGATTGCACATGAGTCACCGTTTGCTGGTCATCTTGCATATGATAAGACCAGGGCCAGAATTCAGGCTCATTTCTATTGGCCAGGTTTTTGCAATGATATTAAATTATTTTGTCGTTCGTGTAATGTCTGTCAACAATTAGTACGCAAGGGTAAACATCCTACAGCTAAAGTACAACCTTCTACACTGGCTTCTAGGCCATTTGAAAGTGTGGCGGTAGATATTGTTGGACCCCTGAACCAGGTGTCCAGCAAAGGAAATCGCTTCATATTGACAATGGTCGACCTATGTTCAAGGTGGGTTGAGGCAGTAGCTTTGAAATACATCACCTCCAAAGACGTTGCCAATGTATTTCTACATCTGTTCTCACGATTCGGATTCCCACGGACCATTTTATCCGATCGTGGAACTCAGTTCATATCGGCTGCAACGCAAGCCCTTACAAAAATGCTAGGCATTAAGCAACATTTTACGACAGCATACCATCCAGCCAGCAACGGAATAGTAGAAAAAATTAATGGTGACCTAAAGCACATGCTGGCTAAGGTGACAGCAGAAAACCCAGCTGACTGGGATACACTGTTACCAACAGTGCTGTTCGCCTATCGGGAGATTCCCCATTCAAGCACGGGTTTCTCGCCGTTTGAATTAGTTTACGGGGCTAACCCACGTGGACCCCTAACTATCTACCACCAGATAGTAACTAATTCGATAGAAATTCCTACCCCAAAAACACCTTATGAAATGGTGACAGAAACACGAGACAAGATCATGAAATCGTGTGTCATAGCTAAGGCAGCTTTGGAGAGGAAGGGTCAAATCTACCGCCAATATGCCAACAAAGGGGCAAGAACAATCGAGCTTGAACCAGATCAAGACATACTCTTGCTTCTTCCAGACAAAAGAAATTTATTACTTACCTCATGGCAAGGGCCATTCAAGGTGATACGCAAAATCTCAGATGTTGACTATGAAATATCGATAAACGGACACTTAAAGATATTCCATGTCAACATGCTGAAACCGTACTTTTCAAGACAAGAGACAGAAGTAGAGACAGACGAACATATTGCAACAACACCAAGTGATCAGACGACAGACATACATAACGCAACTACACTAGTTAGCGAGACTGGCAGTTCCGACAATGGCAATACATCTAGTGAGTGCACAGAATACACACTTAGCACCACTACTGTACTAAATCAGGTAGACGACGACGGAATGGAACTACCCGTTCCCATTGTAGACAAAACGGCGACATTGGACAGTATACATATAGATCAGGGACTAACAGACATTCAACGAAGACAATTAGTTGAGTTAGTAACTGAATACAAAGACCTATTCTCTGACATCCCAGGTAGAACGGACAGAATCGAACACTCCATTCTTCTTTCGGACCTCAAGCCTATTAAATGCAGGCCGTACTCTATCCCACTTAGCTATAGGGAAAATCTAAATAAGGAAATTCTCAATTTAGAGGCTAGCGGGATTATTCAAAAGTCTACATCTGAGTACTCATTTCCAATCGTCCTAGTTAAGAAGAAGGATTCCACAATTCGACTCTGTGTGGACTATCGAAAACTTAATAACATCACTAAGATCGACGCAGAACCGATTCCTTCCTGCGAAGATCTTATCTTGGACATGTCTACTTCTAAAATCTTTTCAAAACTAGATCTTACTAAAGGATACTGGCAGGTTCCGATGCAGGCTCAATCTATGCATCTTACTGCTTTTTCAACACCTTTAGGACTATACGAGTGGCGATTTCTTCCTTTCGGACTTCGAAATGCTCCTGCCACTTTCGTGCGCTTAACTAGAGATCTATTACATGGAGTGACGAATACAGTGACCTATATAGATGATATATGTGTCCATACTGAAGACTGGACGACACACTTACTGAAACTGAGACATGTCTTTGATAGGTTGCGACTCTTCGGTCTCACTGTCAAACCGAGTAAAGTTGAATTAGGCCTAAAAGAAATTGAATTTTTGGGTCATGTCATCTCTCAAGGTCAGCTGAAGACTGACAATAGGATTATTACAAAAATTATGAATCTAACCATGCCTACTACGAAAAAGCAGGTTAGAAGTCTTTTGGGATTAGTTAATTACTATAGTAAATTTATTCCAAACCTAGCTGAAATAACTAGTGTGTTTTCTAATGTATTAAAAGCATCAGTAAAATTGGATGTGAAAGATGCATTATTAATTTCTGCATTGTCAAAATTGAAAATTCTTTTTAGTAATGTTCCCATCCTCCGCTTGCCTAATCCTGGGCTCGTTTATTATCTTAGGACAGATGCCAGCAGGATCTCCATCGCTGCAGTCCTAGGCCAATTTTATGAGGGCATCTTCCATCCGATTTGTTATGTGAGCCGTAAGATCACACCTGCCGAGTCCAGATATTCGATAGCAGAACTGGAAGCCCTCAGCGTCATCTATTCAGTGAGGAAGCTCCATCGATTTCTGGCGGGTGTACACTTCATTATCCAGACAGATAATTCTCCCATTACGGTCATCCAAACTGGGGTGCACAGAAACGACAGGATATACAGGTGGTCTCTGATACTTCAGAACTATACGTTTAGTATAGAACATATCAAGGGTAAAGACAACATTCTGGCTGATACCCTCAGTAGACCATCTGAGGTAATAATACCTGAAATCCCACATAGTAATGTAGAGTGATAGTTAGTACATGAATACAGTACAATATGCTATGTAAAATAGGTTACAGAGACACTCATGGTGTGCTTAAGAGTGTACCAAGTACAACGAACTATCATGTGTCCGTAGACATTAACTTAAGAACTGTGCTACAGAACTTAGATACTACCGTGTGAATCAGGACAGCTCATTTCCAACTAAGCTCCAGGCCGGTGTATCATTTGTGTGAAATGTAGAAAACAGTGTCAGAACAGTGCTTAATTTCAGACACATAAAGACCAAAGCTACGACACCAGCAAATCTCTACACGTGCACTACCGATGAACATTAGTATGACCGTAAAATGTATTTCAGATACCCAGGCAAATTATGTAGTTATATTGTGCCGAAACCGAAGTACAAACATGAAGGCAAATGCTAACCTGTGGAAACTGAATACCATGTATATAAACGTAATGTGATATGTAAAATAATAATTTTTTTTAAAATAGTTATAAATAATTAGAGGTAGAATTAGGTAATATAATAGTTCTCATTTATTTTAATAGGTTAGTTAGTACAGTAATTAACCCATTTACTTAGCTTAGAATTAAATTAAAATATTAGTTTAGACATAAAAATAGTTAATTACAAGTTAAATTAAATTTATGATAGAAACAGTACTATTTAGACTATTATATTTCACTTAGCGTCAGTTAGTTTAGTTTATTCTAGCTTAATAAAACCATACCAGCCGACAAACATTACCATTGATTAGTATCATTCAGTTACGTCATAATAGGTTAAAAATAATAGATGAGTGAACATACACCATTTATAATATTTATGTTAAGAACATCACTCATATAATTTCTTTGTGCATTTAAAAACATTATTTAGCATAGTAGTTAGAAAAATGCATAATTTGTATTCACATCATCCATATAATTAAGGTACATAACTCACAACACTTCCATCACATTTAAATAGTTAGATTACATCCCTTAGATTAGATGAACATAACGAGTAGGATAAACAGATAATATAATTAACATAATAGAACTTAGTTAACACATTAAATACTTAGTTATAAAAGGAGAATAGTCTATTATAATATAAAATATGATACTTTAGATTAGTGTAACATATTAGATGATGAGATCAAAGGGACAAGCCATCAACCCTGTCTCGCCCGTGTAAATATATTGTGAATACATGACTTGTGCAGCGATTTTCGCACAGTCATTGAGCTCAAATTTCTCAAACTGAGCCAAATCTGTACAGTGTCACTCAACGGTTTTTAAATGATCAGAAGAATTAGTGTGGAAGGATAATAGATGTGTGACAGAGGTAAGGGTGAAAGGAGTATGACAGAAGTGTGAAAGTGAGAATGAATGAAAGATAGACGGGAAAGAATGCAAGCAGTCGGCGGGTTCTGCCTGCCACGACTTTTAATATTTGTTTGCGTTGGTGTTGGTTTTCGCTAGGGAAATTGCGTTGGTGTGAATGTGTTGTCTGTGATATAGTTTAGAACTTAGAATACAGTATTTTGGGTCTCATAACAATGGAATGTAGTCACGAATTAGTGTGATACACCTGTTTGTGGCCACATTGAACAAAATTATGGCACTCAAAAAACTAACATACATACACAGATAAGTTAGAAATATAGGGTAGAAGTTAGAGTAGTAGATTTATTACATCCAAACACGCAAACAACCAGAAAAACAAACATATAAATTGCATACACTATTTGCAGATCAAAGGCAGATAACTTTGGGGCCAGGGGACATAATAGACAACGAAGAACTAAATTAACAGTGAAATGAAGTCTTACGCGCGGAAGCGAGGAAGGTAAAGCCTGTCGCACACACTCTTGTAGATTGGTTGTTAAATATTATATGGGGGACATGAAGCAATTCATGTGTTGACCCTAATAACGTCAACTTTGTATGGGTAGTAAGTTAATTTACTATGTGAGGGCAGGTCTTATAAGACAACGGTCCGGTTCAGACATACCTCTGATAAATATAATATAGCATGTGAGAAGGGGCTCACGCCAACCAGGCAAGTTTGTGGCGATTGCCAGTAGCCAAGTGAGGCTTTACTACATTGTGACAATAGTTGTTAAATAGTCTATTGGAAAGCCCAGAGCCAGGTTATCTAGAGTCTTTGACAAAAATTAGAGACACTAATTTTTTGTGTAGAAACCTCCTTGCGTCACAACCAATAAGTGAAAGTTGATGACGCAACACAAGGGGGGCGGGTGTGTGTCAAAGACTCAACCGCATCCCCTCCGCCAGGGAGAGCGGTCAATCCTGGAGGGACCAGGAGGAGATACGGTGCCCGAGGCAAGAGCAGGGGAGATGAGGGAATCGTGGAAGGTTAGCCACTCCCTCAGAATACACGCAGGCGGTGTTCAGAGAGTTAGCACTCTAATCACGATACCACCGCACCTCATGAAGCCAGAGCACAGTTGAGTAGACACTCAACAGGCCACGTTTTGCCAGCAGCGTGCGATGTGAGGTAACACGCACGAAGGAGAAGGTCACCCCCGCGGGGTGTGTAACCACGGGAGAGATGTCCGGCAGACGGGAGACTGGACTTGGGGCGTTCACATCGTTTAGAATAACGTTAGGGGTTTTTGTGTTCACTCGTAGATAGAGCTAGCATAGGGTTAGCAGTTTGTGTTAGATAATTCTGTGGCTGTATATTGTGTATTGCATTAGCGACTGTTTACCGCTTGTAAGCGAGCCAACGGCAATAAAATGGACCATGCATTTTGCCTCCCACACGACTTGCAAGTTGTCTTGTACGAGTGTGTGAGAAGTACCCGATGATGCCTGTCAGTTAAGTTGTTGACACATATATTCAACATGCATTTAATAACTTGAGGAAAGTTCCCACCAATGATACACTTGATTACCTGACAACTATAGTGGAAGTAAACAAAGCTATCCAGCATCTCTCCAGCGGCAAGGCACGTGGTCCTTACTCCATCCCAGCAGAGATATACAAGGCAGGTGGGCTGGTCCCAGCAGAGCAGCTTCACCAAGTCTTTACAAACATATGGGTGAACGAGACCATGCCACAAGACTTCAAGGACGCTTCAATAGCCCACCTTTACAAACGTAAAGGAAACCGCCAATCCTGTTACAACCACCGAGGCATCTCCTTGCTTTCAATTGCAGGGAAAATACTCCCAGAATTCTTCTCAATCGCCTCACGGCCCATCTCGATCAAGGTCTTCTTCCTGAGAGTCAATGTGGCTTCAGAAAAGAACGAGGAACTGTTGACATGATTTTCGCTGCAATGCAGCTGCAAGAGAAATGTCAGGAACAGAACTGCGAAATGTTCTCCACTTTCATTGACCTTACCAAGGCTTTTGATACAGTCAGCAGAGAAAGGCTGTCGAAGATTATGGCAAAATATGGCTGTCTGCGAAAGTTTGTCCAAATAGTGCAGCTATTTCATGATGGTATGCAGGCAAGAGTACAGGATAATGGTGAACTGTCTGAGCCCTTTCCTGTCACCAATGGAGTGAAGCAAGGATGTGTCTTGGCACCAACATTGTTCAGCCTCATGTTTTCAGCTATGCAGACGAATGCCTTCGAGAACAACGACATTGGAATAGACATCAACTACCGCATGGAGGGAAAGTTATTCAATCTCAGAAGGCTGAAAGCTAAAACAAATATTAACAGCGACACCGTCAGAGAGCTCCTGTTTGCTGATGATTGCGCTATGAGTGCCAACTCAGAGGCAGTCATGTAACACAATGTTTCAGTTTTCTCACATGCCTGTGCCAACTTTGGGCTCAATATCAACTTTGAGAAGACTGTAGTTATGTACCAGCCAGCTCCAGGGATTCATCACACTGTGCCGAATATCAAATTGAATGGTCATAGACTAAGTGCTGTGGACAAAGTCACCTATCTTTGCAGCACTGTGTCACAAGCTGCCACAATTGATGACGAAGTGAATGCAAGAATCTCCAAGGCCAGAGCGGCCTTTGGCAGACTGTACAAGAATGTATGGGACAGAATTGGAATACGCCTGCAAACAAAGCTAAAAGTCTACAAAGCAGTTGTATTATCCAAACTGCTATATGCTTGTGACACCTGTACTGTTTACCAGCGACACGCCAGGAAATTAAACCACTTCCACACAGTCTGCCTAAGGAAGCTACTGAAGATTAAATGGCAAGACAAGATCCCAGACACTGAAGTCCAGGAAAGAGCGTCCATGCCCAGTATCCACACTCTACTTATGAAGAATCAGATTAGCTGAGCTGGTCACTTGACTCGCATGCCAGATCACAGGCTCCCTAAACGAATTTTTTACGGCGAGATGCGTTGTGGTAAACGTTCCCAAGGCGGCCAGAGGAAACGCTTTAAAGACACTCTGAAAATCTCACTGAATGCTTTTGGAATTCATCATGACACCTGGGAGACTGCAGCCAGAGACCGAAACTCGTGGCGTGCTTCATTACGCGAGAGTGCAGTCACGTGTGAGGCAACCAGGACTACAATAGCTGTGAAGAAAGGGCAGGACAGAAAAACTACTGCAGGAAATCCTCCAGAAACGTCAAGCATTCTTTTTCCACATTGTCAAAGAACATTTCGAGCCAAAATAGGCCTTATCAGCAATCTTAGAACTCACGGCTCCATACTTTCAACCCCACTGGATGAAATGAATGGTCATCATCATTCTTGATGGACAAACAACACATGTCACTCATAGCTTACACACGTCAACACTCTGTAACATACAAATTACACAAACAAATGGCAAGGTATTGTAAATGCACTGACGAATGGCAAGGTATTGTAAATACACAGAAAAAAATGGCAAGGTATTGTAACTACACAGACAAATGACAAGGTATTTTAATTACACAGACAAATGGCAAGGTATTGTAAATGAACAGACAAATGGCCATATCTAAATACACAGACAAACGACAAGGTCTTGTAATTACACAGACAAATAGTAACGTATTGTACATGCACAGACAGATGGCAATACCTAAATACACAGTCAAATGGCAAGGTATTTTTAATACACAGACAAATGGCGATGTATTGTAAATGCACAGACAAATGGCAAGGTATTGTAAATACACAGACAAATGGTAAGGTATTGTAAATACACAGACCAATTTTAAGGTGTTGTAAATACACAGACAAATGTCAAGGTATTATAAATAGCACAGACATATGGCAAAGTATTGTAAATAACACAGACAAATGGCAAGGTATTGTAAATAACACAGACACATGGCAAGGTATTGTAAATGCACAGATAGATGACAAGGTATTGTAAATATACAGTCACGTACAAGAACAAACAGCTGCACCTTGTCCATAGACGATTTACTTTGAAAACAATTTAGAGTGCCCTCAATGTTGCCATAATCTTATTGTTGCTTTTCTTTCAAAGCAGCATGTTGCCCTTAGACCAGTGTTTCCCAACGTGGGGCCCACGCCCCACAGGGGGGCAATTCGATTGTTAAGGGGGCAATTCGAAAATGGAAGAAATAGGCTGGATATAACAAAACGGGGAGACTTGAGACTGAAGTTAACTACCTTGGAACCTGACATAAAATCTCTTTGCAGCAAGCATTAAGCGCACGGATCTCACTAAATTTAAATAATAAATAATACTAATAATTAAAATAATATAGAAAAAATCTTTCATTAAAATTATTGTGTACTTGAATTGCAGTTATCTATTATCTTCTTCTTCTTCAGCATTCCGAGCCATTGAGGTTCTTTGCTGCAGATACAAGCCGTCTCCATTCGTCTCTCTGGTTGACCTTCTCTTGCCAGTCGCTGATTCCAAGTGCTTGTAGGTCTGTATGTATATTATCTCTCCATCGTCTTCTTGGTCTACCTCGGGGTCTACGGTAATTTATTTCCTGAGTGTAAGCGAGTTTTGTTTCCCTATTATCTTCCAATCTTTCTATATGCCCCTACCATTGCAGTCTATTAGCCTTCATGATACCAGTGATTAGCGGGGACTTAAACAGATCATAAATGTCTTTGTTGCTTCTTCTTTTCCACTCTCCACTTTGTGTATCCCTAATGGGCCCAAAGATGCGTCTTAAGACTTTGTTCTCAAAGGTTTGTAACAAGGCTTCGTCTCCTTTAGTTGTACTCCAGGTTTCAGAGCCATACAGCACAACTGGTCTAATCAGTGTTTTGTATATTGTAGTTCTCCATTACATGTTTTGAAAATTTACTTACTGTGTTTGCTCAATAATTTCCTAGTGATTTCTTCCTAAAACCTATCATTCAAGTTTCTTTAGTGAACATTTCAATTTTTGAATATTAAAAATAATGTATATGTTGTGGGGAGGGGGGGAATAAGAATTTTAGAAAGGCTTGGGTGGGGCATAGCACAAAAAAAGGTTGGCAAACACTGCCTTAAACGATTTACACTGAATACAACTTCAATTTTATACTGTTTAAATAAAAAAGAAACGCAACATTTTTGGTGTTACCCTTATAAAAGATATTCGTTGATTGGACATCAGTCAACCGATTGACAGTGTCAATCTGGTCATTAACTTCTCGTGGTTACCTGAATTGTACTCACCTCATGATTCGTGAGGTCATGAAAGAAGTCAAGGTGAAAACAGCATTTTTGACAATAACTCGTGAGAGGTTCATGATAAATCCCTCTCTGACCATATTATTGAATGCCTATAAAAGATTGACGCTCCTCGAATAAATTCAGTTGAAAATCTCAATGCGCAAGTATGTCTCATCTCACAACAGAACACGACTCATCATCCTCGGAGTCTACTGGCTGGATAGTCACAAAGTGTAGTAGCCAGAGAATTTAATGTGGTTAGAAGCACCATTAGTCATCTTTGGGGACGATTTAAAGAAACTGGCTCAGTGGCAGTCCGGCCTCGCAGTGGAAGACCCAGAATCACAACTGCTGCGAAGACCGCTTCATACGGCTTCGTCACCTTAGGAATCGATTTGCATCAGCGTCCAATCAATGCCAGGAGCTCGTCGAATTTCAGATCAAACGGTCAGAAACCGGCTGCACGAAGCTTGTCTTTGGGCTAGAAGACCCTACAGATGTCCTGTTTTTACGGACCGGCATCGCCAGAACCGACTGAAGTGGGGGAATCAGTATCGTTAATAAAATGTTGGTAAAAGTTTGCAAGAAGGGAACAGACCAAGAGGAAGACCGAGAGGAAAATACCTGGATGGCTTGGCCACATGGCATGGACGAGACAGGAACACTGAGCTGATCCACGACTCTGGTGATCGAGTGAAATGGCGAATCATGACCGCCCACGCTTTCCGGCATGTCACATGATTGATTGATTGAAAAGTTTGCAATTGAAACTGCAATAATGTTGCGATTTTGTGTGTGTGTGTGTGTGTGTGTGTGTGTGTGTGTGTGTGTGTGTGTGTGTGTGTGTGTGTGTGTGTGTGTGTGTGTGTGTGTGTGTGTGTGTGTGTGTGTGTGTGTGTGTGTGTGTGTGTGTGTGTGTGTGTGTGTGTGTGTGTGTGTGTGTGTGTGTGTGTGTGTGTGTGTGTGTGTGTGTGTGAATCTTTTGGACTGCCAAGTGGATTAAATATTGTCAAAAGCTGATTTTTGCTTTTTTGAGAATTTATTCATTCATTCAGTAGCATGTCCTTTGCAGAACCTCGCTCCCATAACAACCCTCCGGAAAACCTCTCGATCATAAGCAAGGTGTCCCGCGACTGATATACCCATTTGGAGATTATCTGCCACATCCTGCACCCATCTTCTCTTTGGCCTTCCTCTTCCTCTCTTCCCAGGCATATACCCCTTTTTATTTGTTCTCTCCAAACTTTTGTGACGTTTCAAGTGACCAAAATATTTCAATATTCTTTGTTTTATCATCTTTAATAGCCAACCCTCTTCAATATTCAACTCTTGAAGAATTAATGCATGTTTTTTCTTTTCTTTATCCAAGATATTTTTAGAACTTGCTTATAACATTTATATTCAAAGGCATTTATGCACTGTTCAGCTTGTTTAGTAAGTGTCCAGGTCTCAAAGGCGCATGTTGCAATGGGAAAGAGGCATGTTCTTAAACATCTAATTTTTGTAGTTCTATATGTCTCTCTACACAATTTATTCAGTTATTTTAGTCTTTGAAGAGCAATAGATATTCGTCTTTTAACTTCTTTCATTGTGTCACCGATGTTGGTAATCAGTGATCCAAGATATTCGAAATTGTCCACCATCTGCAACTTTTCCTCATTAATATGTATTTCTGTCCCCAAAATAGTTTTATCTGTATGCATTATCTTTGTTTTTGCTATGTTAATATATAAGTGGTGATTTTCACTATTCAATTGGGTTGGGGTTATTAGGTTTTCTATACCATTCTGAGTTGTGGATAACAATACTGTATCATCAGCATATCGAATCTCTGGTATGTCATGACCGCCGATATTTAGGGCATCGCATATCTCCCTGTATATATCATCTCTGACATTTCTCATTATATTTTCGGCGTACAGGTTAAATAAATAGAGGGACAGCTCACAGCCCTGACGGACTCCTTGCTTGATGTCAAACCAATCTGATGTCTCACCATCTAACTGCTTATCCTATTCTAACTGCTGCTTGTTGGTCTAGATAGAATATTTTTATGAGTTGTATTACCTGTGATGGAAAACCCATTTCCCTTATGATTTCCCAAAGTTTCTGATATTGTACACAGTCAATTGCCTTTGAATAATCGATAAAACATGGGAGTAGGTTTACATTAAATTCACTGCACTTCTCTATTATTAAACGCATTTTGAGTATATGATCTCTTGTTCATCTTCCTTGTCTAAGTCCAGCTTGAACCACGTTAATTTCTTCTTCCATTTTCTTATGAAGTCTTCCCATTATGATTTGTAGTAGAATGTTACTTGCATGAATGATCAGGGCAACAGTTCTATAGTTGGTGCATAATTTCAGGTTGCCTTTTTTCGTATTGGGAATTTCCCAGAATCAATAAATCAATCAATCATCTGCCATGCCGGAAAGCGTGGGCGGTCATGACTTGCCATTTCACTCGATCACTAGTGTAGTGGATCATATCAGTGTATCTGTCTCGTCCATGCCATGTGGCCAAGCCATCCAGGTATTTTCCTCTTGGTCTTCCTCTTGGTCTGTTCCCTTCGATCTTGCCAGTTGTCCCTAAGTTCTCCAAACCATTTCTTCTCATAACATGTCCAAAAATGTTGACTGTCTACGTCTACGTCTAATTTCTCTAATCAAATTACGAGTTTCATTTGTCTCCTGTAGTACTTGGTCATTGGTTTTTCTATCTGTCCATGGTATTCTTTGCATTTTCCTCAGAAACCACATTTCTGCAGCCACCAGATGCTTTTCAGCTTGACTGCACATTGTCCAAGTTTCACATCCATAAAAACGAACAGGCTCAACGTAATCCCTCAACACCCTTTTTCTCGTTTCAATGTTTTTCATCTTGCTAAAGGCTACTTTCGCCATGGCGATTCTTGTTCTAATCTCTTCAAGGCATATCCAGGTGCAGGAGTAGACAGTCTAATAAACAGTATACGTAGAATGGAAATCAACGAAAACATGAAGAGGATTTTAATACATATAGGAATTAATGACACTATGAGAAAACAAAATATTACCATTTCTCAGTTACGAAAACTACTAGGCATATTACGCCCTAATTTTCCAAATTCTAACGTTTTTTCTCTCTTCCATCATACTACCAAATTATGGCCCCGAATGTCGACTAGCCGACATAAACAACAACACCCTAGAGAAATTCTGTAATCAGTATAATGTACACTTCACCAACAATACACCATTTTTTACATCGAAAAGAGGCGCGCCAAAGAAACGACTGTACAGTGACCAGATCCGCACATCCACATTAGGTAATAGCTTCCTTGCTAAAAATATCAAATACTCAGAGAGGGCACAAAACATGACCAACACACAAACACGACGAACATTGATTACTGAAGCCAGTCGAAATACCCCCATCACCCCAGATAAACGTCTGCTGGCGACTGACCCCCAAACTTCTGCCATTCAATGTGCACACATGCTACCAAGAATAAATCAACCTCTCCTTCCTCCCCACCCTCACACATGAAGGAAATAACTACCAGGAATATTTCCCTAACCTCACTTCCAACGAACCCTCTTTGCAAGCAGCGGTACACACGCATGGCAGTAATACCATTTTGACACACCAAGCTCAAGACAGCTATTGGCTCCGTAGCAGACAACAAAAGGCTCCGCATCACCAAGTTCACGCCAGTAATGAGTGACCAAGCAGACAACAACAGGTTCCGCATCATTGGATTCCAGAACTTCTATACTTGATGCAATTTAGTCCTGCCGCACTGAATCAAGTCCTTATGGTGTCTCTACAATACAGACCAGTGAGATAGGATACGTATTAAAAACGGACCCCTAAATGCATTGATACCAACAACAGAGCTTCCTCCATGAACTTTAATTGCTTACTGTTTAGCGTCTTATTTCCCATGTGGGATACTCCACTTTAAACATAAACATTGACTTGTATAGTCATTTATTCATTCTTTTGGATAACAGCTGGTTATTTAGCTTGTGAAGTAGTTTTTTCAGGTTAATTATTTGTTGTATGTTCTTTAATTCGTTTTGTCCCTATGTTTGCATTATATTTGTTGGTCTAATTAGTTATATCGTTATAATATTGTCATTTACGTATCGATTTGTATTACTAATATTTTGTAAGTTAATGTAATTGTGAATTTTTATGATCTTGTATTTTTGCTTAATTTTGACTAATTTACACTTTCTTGATGGGTGAAATGTCTGAGAAGTGGCAACACTGGCTCAATACGTCAGGAATAAGCTTTGAACACTTAAACATTTGCAACTTATTTAGCAAGCTACCAGAGTTATCTTCTATTCTTAATCAAAATTTTCATTTATTCGGCCTTAGTGAAAGTAGACTTAATGAAAACATTTCAGATGAGGACATCTCTATTAAAGGGTACAAAGTTTTTAGAAGGGATCCCTGTAGGAAACAAGAGACAGGCATAGTAGCCTATGTTTCTAATTTACTAACTGTTCACCGTAGGCTAGACTTTGAAACTTGCGAAATAGAATGTTCTTGGTTGGAGTTAAAACTTCGAAACCGCACACCCCTGATAATTGGCTACCTCTATCGAAATCCCAGTGCTGGACACGTCTGTTACGAAAACTTCACTACCATGATGGATGTGGGTTTCGCCTCCGGGAAGGAAATTATACTAGCTGGAGACTTTAGCATTGACACCAACAAATCCAACATAATATGGGAAAATATAATTGCATCATACAATTTCCATCGAATAGTACAACAAGCTACTAGAGTAACAAATCATCTTCAACAGACATAGATCACATTTATGTAACTTGCTCAGGCAACATCATAGAATGCACCGTACCCAATTGTGCAATGAGCGATCACTACGCACTATGCTGCACGTGGTCTAAAAAAGGAATTAAAACTCCTAAACATAAACACATAAGTGTAAAATATAGAAGATGCAAAAATTTCAACCAAAACGCATTTTTACAGGATTTGCTCAGTTCACATCTAGACAATGTTTAACAGCTTCCTGACCCGGATGATGCTCTGGAATTCTGGATGAAAACCTTTATTGATGTTTTTGATAGACATGTGCCAATCAAGGAAGTTCGAGTAAAACACCACGTCACGCCACCTTGGATCACCCAGGAAATATTTGAAATTATGAGAGACAGAGATAAAGCACATAAAAAGCGGGATCTCAGCGCATACCGTACTCTTAGCAACAAAGTTCAATATACTATACGACGGGAAAAGAAAAATTACCTCAAGAACTTAGTAATGGATAAAACATATAGTAAGGTTATATGGAAGGCAATTAACACCTCGACAAACAAGTATAACTTCCGAAATTCTTTACCATCAAATCATATTACAAGCGACCAATTCAGTAATTTTTTTTCAAAATGACATAGACCAGTTGAAGGCTTCAATACCTAATTCTCTTTGCAGCTTATCTTTACTGTCATCGTTTTGCGAGAATAGATGCTCCCGTGATATTCTTTTCAACATACCGCTAATGACAATCACTGAAGTATTCACTTACATCAGTAACCTAAACAACTCAACCTCATCTGGGTTAGATGGAATCAGCAACCGGATTCTCCGTTGTGGCGCGCCAGTGATCTGTATATCACTAACCTATGAATATAATCAGTGTTTCACCAAAGGCCACTTTCCATCAGCTCTCAAAATCGCTAAAGTGTACCCTCTTCTTACATCTGGTTCATTGGACTATGGTCTCCCGAACAATTACTGACCCATTTCCTTACTATCATCACTATCTAAGCCAATAGAAAAACACACCCATAAAGTAACATTACAGTATTTAGTTCGCAACAAGCTTATTGTTGACAGCCAATCGGGATTTCGACCAAAATATTCTCGCCATACGGCCCTAACAAACATGATAGAAAATTGGCACCAGAATATAAACAACACCAGTCTATGTGGAACTGTGTTTATTGATTTCAGGAAAGCATTTGATATGATAGACCATGTTATTGTAATTAAAAAACTTGAGACAATAAAAATTGGTCCTAATGTAGTCACTCTAATAACATCTTTTCTATCAAACCGAAAGCAAGTAGTATCACATAATAAATCTCTGTCTCAAACCACTACCTTCAATATTGGAGTATCGCAAGGCTCTATTCTTGGCCCTCTATTATTTGCCATATACATGAACGATCTACATTTGCATCTTTCGTCGTCCTGCGATCTATTTGCAGACGACTGTACAGTGTACACAAATGCTGAAAACTGTATTTTGCTGGAGTCGTCTTTGCAACAAGAATTAAATAATGTAGTTATGTGGAGCTATGCAAACCGTATGCAAATTAACATCACTAAATCAAAATCAATGTTATTAACAACCAGACAAAGACTTCAAACTCTAAATTCACACACATGACTTCAATTTCACATCGATAACATGTCAGTACAAAGTGTAATTGAGCACAAAACAATAGACTTAATCATTGATAGAAACCTGACCTTTATTTCCCACGTTCAAGCGCTCATTAAACAAACAGCGAAAAAGTCTACCAACTCGCCAAAATTAAAAATTTCCTTGATGAGGACACAAGGAAAATATTCTATACTTCACATATACAGACACATTTTGACTACTGTTCTACAGTGTGGGACGATTGTTCCAATTCAAACACCAAGCGACTTTACTCACTCCAGAAACGGGCCATGAGTCTAATTTATAGCAAACATTTATCTGACAATCCTAGCCTGCATAAACGCCTTCAGTTACTACCACTCCGCAAACGCCTGCTTTTCAATAAGGCTAAATTAATTCACAAAATCCTTCATCGGAATGCCCCAAACTACCTTTGGCCATTGTTTAAATATAATGCTAGACACAGTAAACGTTTAAATATATTACACATTCCGAAGCCTAGGATTGACTTATACAAAACAAGCTTAACGTACTCTGCAGCTCAGCTGTGGAACAATCTTCCACAAGAAATCAAAGACATCACCAATCCCTATTCATATAATCGCAAATTATTCGAACACTATCTCAGTACGGATTACCTTCCCCCATAATAATAGAAATAATAATAATAATAAAACCCTAGTATAACAGCCAGTCCCCTTTTGGTAGGCCAGTATATTCCACATGGCTAATAACAAGTGTCACACCATTATCTAATATTACTGAGTCGTGTAGTTTTGATGTTCGCATTTTGCCCATGCCTTTATAATGCCTTTGTAATCTTTTATATTGTTGCTGTTCTCTGTTAGCCTTGAATGATGTTTGAATGAAATAATGTATGACAGAAAGTGATAGAAGGACAGAATGTTAGACGGGCCTGCTTGCCCAATTCTTAACCCTTTGAAAATAAAGTTTTTCGTTCGTTCGTTCGTTCTCCCATCAGATGTTATGACTGTTCCGAGATAATTGTATCGATTCACTTGTTGAAGAATATTCCCTGTATATATATATTACTTGTATATTACATTGTGGTACTTCGTTCTTCCTAGTGACGACCATTTTGTTGTTGTTGTTGCGTATCCCTTACGGGATGTTGCAGTCAACACCAGCATTTTTCAGCTGCTGTTGATGTACTAGGCAAGTGTTACGTTCAGTAGTTTGCTATTGCTTTCTGAACGACAGGCTCCCATACCAGCACGTTATAACACAACGTGACACGGTCTGCTGCACAAATCGGTCGCAGCTGAGCTTCGAACGCCTGATACCCGGCTCACGAACCGCGTTCGCAAGCCTTTAGCCACGGAGCCGGCAATAACGACCATAACCTGTGTCTTTTTACAATTTAATTCTAACCCCTGCTGCTCACTGTGTACAACAACAGCATCTACTAATTGTTGCAGATCCTGCTCATTGTCTGCAATTAATACTGTATCATCTGCATATCTAATATTATTGATGTTTCGTCCTCCAATGCTGATTCCAGTTATATCTTCTACATTTCTGAAAATATTTTCACTGTGTAGGGAAAAAAAGATCTGGAGACATTACACATCCCTGCCTAATACCTCTCTTAATAGGCTGATATTGTCCCACTTCATTATCAATCCTTATAGCAGTTTGTTGTTTCCAATATATGTTTTTTATATGTCTAATGTCTTTCCCATCAATGTGTAGATCTGCAAGCATATCCACCATGTTGACATGTCTAACTCTATCAAAAGCTTTTGTGTAGTCAATAAAGCAAAGATGTATATCCTTGTTTACTTCTGTAGCACGTTCAATAATTTTTGCAGCATATGCACAGCATTTACTGTACCCTTTCCTTCTACAAACCCACATTGTTCTTTCCCTATTTCAGGTTGAAATTTCCTCACTCTTTGCATGATAATTCGTAGCAAAATCTGTATGATGTGACTCATTATACTAATTGTTCTATGTTGATCACATTCCAAGGCTCCTGATTTCTTTGGGATTGCAATAAATACAGAGTTACGTAATTCACAAGATATCTCTCCAGCATCATACTTGAACGAAAATGACTTAGCTGAGCAGCAATAGTGTCACGGTTAGATTATATCACAAGTTTATTGCAATACAACATGTCAAAACAAGATTCACTCCTGCTGAACTTTATAAAATAATTGTAGAATATAATGTTCAGTATGTCTTTCCAAATGTAGACTTTCTTTTTTTTATGTTGCATATCCCTTACAGGACGTTGCAGTCAACATCAGCATTTTTCTGTTGATGTACTAGGCAAGATTACGCTCAGTAGTTTGCCATTGATTTCTGAGCCACCGGCTCACATACCCCCGTAAGTTACCATCGCGGCTCGAACCGCTGCCGGTTCGGGCGCAGCTGCGTTACTCACGAGAATATACGGGGTTACAGCGAAAGCCGTAAACCCCATCGCCAGGAAGACCGGCGTAGACATTAACTTTCTTATATTTTCAACATTCGGGACTCTTTTCCTGGTCATGGGACGATAAGGTGTATGGTAAAGGTAAAGTAATGGTCCCTTTTCTTTGGCCCCTTTCCAGTGGTCCTTTTCTTAAGGTCACATTGGACTATTTTTCAGATCTACCTGCAAAACCCCACTCAAAGGCGTGTAGGTTTACGTATAGTAGATACTTCAATTGCTTTCAGAATACGTTGCTTAATTTGAAATGTAACAGGGCGCATTGTAACAAGGAAGGAGATGCAGGTAGTGTAACTGGGTGGAACACCCCACTTCAGGTCAGAAGCTGCACCCAGGGTGCACTGTGATAAGGACGGAAACGCAGTTAATATCACTATGTGGAGAACCCATATTCAGGTCATAAAGTGTACTTGGAACAGGAACGCTTTCGTTATTAACAATAGAGTAGCTCGTACAGAAAAAGTCATTGCGACTTTTCTTTTGCAACAGACAACATCTCATATTGTTCACTTTAGGACTTCAGTGGCTGTCATGGCGAGTTTGCTGCAAGCTTTTCTCCTGTTGGCCACTCTCCATGGTAAGATAGCAAGCTAAATGTTGTCTCTGTTAATAGGATGAAGTTAGACGTATGCCCTTTCCTTACACGATTACGCAATCAACCACGGCATTTATTGGCTATTTGTCATTGTCTAGGCAATTTGCTGACGTTCAATAGTGCGCTAACGGTGGTATATCGGGATGGTTTCCTCCAACGGTCAGTTGGACTTACAAGTTGACTTCTCATTCAGAAATCAATAGCAAACTACTGAACGTAAACATTATCTAGAAAATTGACCAGGGGTTGGGCTTGATGGTAAAGTCCTGCTAGGGCATGCAACATTTTTATTTTAATTTGCCATTGCATTTTGAACGGCCAACGCTCATACCATTGTGAAAAATCAACGCAAGGTCTGCTTCAAAATCTCATGTGATTGACTTCGAACCCGGTATGTTGCGATTATGAAACTTCGGTGATCGCCCGTAAGCCACAGACGCCGTCCTCTCGTAATAATTACCGTAGAATCTCGTGTATAATACGCACTCTTGTAAAATGCACACTAGTGTATAATGCCCCTTACAGGACGTTGCAATAAACAATGGCATGTTTGGCTGTGTATGATTTACTGGCCAATTATTAGGTTCATCAAGTCAGGTCTTAGATATGATTGAGCAGTAGACAGTACTACCTGCTTTCTGTTAGCGACGAATGTTTAGCGGCGGACACTAAACCCGACACCCCACATTGTGCCAACGGCTACGGGTGGAGGAGTACAAGCTTGTTAACCAAACAACCATACAATCAACAAGCTAGCTAGCCAATTATTTAACCAAACAATCATTCAACCAATCAACCAACGCCGGTCATGGAAAACTAACCAAACGCAAACTCATTCTGGGCGACATATTTGGAAAACCGATGAAAACGTCATCTCCATCGGCTCAAATGAGGCCCAAACCCTGTCGTTCAGTTTGGTAACTCTGTAACTCACAACCATGAGACGCAGTGATCACTGGGTGCATATACTGGTAGAATTCAAAGCGTTGTTGTACTCATTAACATTTAACTGCTATGGCTTCATTTAAAGAGAGATTTGACGTTGCTGCAGAAGAAGTGAAGAAACTTTCTAAAGAGCTTAAAAATGATGCAGCGTTGGTCATTTATGGTTTATGTAAGCAAGGAACAGTTGGTGACTGTAATGCATCGAAGCCAGGTGGATTCTTTGAGGAAAGCAAAATGGAACGCATGGAAGGCACTGAAAGGAAAAGGTCACGATGATGCAATAATTGAACAAATCACCAATGTTGGCGAGTTAAAGGCAATGTATAACTATATGCTTTTGTCCTGTATAGATTATATTTTTCTATTAGTGAGTCTTCAGAAGTAGCTGCTTTAGTCTTATTTATAAATGTTTACTTACCGAAGAATGATCTAGAAAGGATTATCGATCGTTATAATACCATATTATAAAGAATTAATCTCCCTTGAGTTGTTGTACAGAGCTTGTTATTATACAAATTATGGTAAATGTTTAACATACACACAACATAAAGGAGTCCGCAACATTTTTGTAGTGTTGGGCCGAAGTAGTGTTGCAAAGTCCTACCTACAAGCTGCCACCCAAATCGAATACATACAACAACCATTGAAACAAGTTAATGTGATCTTGTATTTATGTTTCCGGTACATTAAATAAATATGCTATTATTTGTAGATTATTCAATATTTTAATATAAATACGAGCAAATACACATGTTTCGTAAAATTTAAGTCTTGAACGCATTATTTTGAAATTTTATTATATAATTATAATACGTATATTTTGTTAAGATAGAAAATCAAATAAGAACGGAACAGTTACATAATTAAGCATCGACAAGTTTTTAATATTTTAATATGAGTAGTCGTTGATTGATCTAGTTCATTATCCATTTGATGGGACCTTTGTCCTACCTTCCACTCGGTTAATTGTTCAATACCACTTATCATATTTAGTCACTTTCAGCTTTGCAAAGGGCTTTTAAATGCACAGGTGTTATGCGACTTCTCTGTAGACATGAAACCATTTTCACCTGGGATAAAATAAACAAATCAAATTTGTTTATAAAATGAGACCATGCACTGTAATACAATTCTCTCAGCATGCCATTGACAATCGTTCCATGTGTCACAGCTAGCACACGAGCCGTAGGTTGCCAACGCCTAGTCTAGACCAATCATGTGTCTAACTCACAAATATGAAACAAGGAAGTCAGCATCTAGACTAATCATGCCTCTGTATTATTAAAATAATATCCAGTACAATACATGACCATGTGTGTGTAGCAGAATCTTGTTCTGTTCATTAAATTACATAGCGTTTGTTTTACCTTGTATGATTGATTGATTGATTCAGGAATCGACATCTTGTATCTGAATACACAATCATTCTTTTATGTAAATATAAATCGAACAACGACTAAACTTTTATATTCAACGTATAACATTATACCAAGAATTAGTTGTTATCTTCATATCCTTGTATTTCTCACCTAGAATGAGTGTTAATTTCTAGACATCACTAGACGACAACCAGAATGTACCGGATATGAAAATATCTGATCTTAATAACTGAAAGCGAAAATGACATTTTAAAATGCTGATTGGCTCTAGTTTTCAAGATATGTGCTACAAGTTTATTTAATTACGGTCAATTTGTATGACGAATGTTGCGAATTCCTTGGACTTCCAGAGTAACTAACAACGACTGCCTAAAACAGGCTAATGAAACTAGACCACTATATACAACAATAAGAAAGAGACAAACAGCTTTCTTTGGTCATGTGATGAGAAGAGAGGCATTGGAGAACATCGTGACAACTGGAAAAATCGAGGGGAAGAGAGGCAGAGGCAGACCAAGATAAATGATGCTGGATGGATTGAAACGGTGGCATGGAGGAATATCAGCAGCAGAATTGATCCAGAAAACCAAAGACCGAGATCTGTGGAGAGCCATGAACGCCTACGCCAGCTAGCAGGGCACTTGATGATGATGACTGTCCCCCGATAGGTTTAGGAAGCCCATTTAAGGATCTCAGCCAGCTGCATACAAATTGAAAGAACTATCTAACCTAAACCAGAAAGCTGGCAAGGCATGGTGAAATTTATAAACAGAAAACATATTTAATGGAGACCCCCGTCTCAGTGGAAACAATAACATCACTGCACAGAAATAATAGGTGACGTCAGACAATGATGGTGGTTGTTGAATTAATAGGCCGGTTAGTTATTTCATCATCAAACCGTATGGGTGGTGTCGGAAGTCATCGGTCACACTCGAATAGGAATGAATCAGTCATCATTCACCTGAAATTGTTTGTTGGCCTAACACCTTGAAACGAATCTTGCGTTCCTATTCTTCCCATTCGGGTGTAGCTTGGATTGAGATAGTTCGTGGATGGTGGTCTTTCACCTTGAAACGAATCTTGAGTTTCTATTTCTCCTGTTCTTGCGTCGATTGGATTGAAGTATGTTAAGAGTTATGACTCCTCTCAGGAATCGCCAATTCAAATCTCTAGTTACGGCAGAGATAGCTTTCAGGAATCCGAGAGGTAGAACTCCTCTCTTGGTAGAGCTCCGGGTCCCCGTTTCATATACGTTGATCATGAAGACTTTTCAGGTTATCGTTAGAATGGCTCTAGTTTCTCAAGTTCGATTCTATTCACAAAAAGGGGTATCCTGAAACAAAACAACTCAGGGATAATCGTCTATACAAATTATGATCAGAATATCACACAGGACATTCCTGCACCACTAATTAAAGGTTCATCGGTTCAATCATATTAGGTCCATGTGGTAGACCTGTCCAACCGGTCATCTTCAATCTTAGACTGGATAGAAGTGGGAACAATAGTTTCTGAACCTTTCCTCCCATTCCTTCTGGGAGTTTGTCACAATCTAATAGAATCTGGACAGAAGGCAAAGCCCAATGTCCTCTGGTAGAGTTCCTATACCTGCGAAGCATGTTTCAGACATCTTCGAACATTCAAATCAACCAAGTCGCAAGAGTTGACAGGAATAATTGTAGATACCCCTAATGAAATTCATTTGTCGTGTAATTAGGTTTTAGAAGTCTGCAATTGCCGCTCTGGTAATTATTATTAAGTTTACCACAATGAAAAAAGAGGTCGATAAATACGGGGCGGGGGCAGGGGGGGGGGGGGTCTCTTGGTACAGCCTCCACCACTGGTCTCTTTTAATATTTAGAACTCCCCGTGTGACGTTCCCGACAGCTTAACTAATCGTATTGTTTCCTCATTAATAAGTGTAAGAATATGCTTTTAGATCCTGATTCGTCCTGATTCCTAAGATTTTGGAAGAAGGAGGATCACCTTAAGTGTGAATGGGGATAGTATCGCCCTATATTAAGATATCCCTGCCAAGACACAACAGAGCACATGACGCTAAAAACAGAAGGAGCAGAACTCTCGATCGAAAATTCTGAAATAACTAAGAGACTAGCGCATCACGTCAGTGTTATTGATCAATAGTTACGGCAGTCAGATCAGGGATTCCAACAGGGAAACAGCACGTTGAAATTGTCTAGAACTTGGAAAAGGATACTGACGAGCAGGACAACATCATTATGGCCAATATAGATTGCAGTGGACAACGTACAAAGTTGGAAATATATATGAGCTTGAAAGAATAGACCGAAGGCAACAGATCCAAACGGGACTGGGTATCTCACGGCAAGGTCAAACCTATTCTTGATAAAGAATGACCGAAGAATAGCGGCATGAATCAATTAGAGGTCTAGTGTTTTCAACGATCTATTACTCGTATCTCACCATCAGAGACACGGTGTATGTATGTTATGGATGTTTAAGGATCGTTTGAGAATTACACGAGAAATAATTTAATTTGCCGGTCTTCAGTCCTTTTGATTGCCGTTGAGTTTTCCTACTTCGAGATTTGTTGAAAGAATGTCACACCCTGAACACCTTATCTGTTAATGATTTAGATTGAATTTTGTTGAGACACTTTTCAGCAATCCCCACTTAGGTAACAAGGAGGTATTAAATATGTTAAATGTTCAGGGTATTCTCTCCTATGTGTAACACTTTAGGTAAGTTCGCGGACCCAATATAGTCTTGATCTTGATACTTGATGTTGCTATTTAAACCTTAGCTTTTAACCATGTCATGATGGGATTCAAATTAAAGCTTGATATTTAAAGAATACTGAAATGTACGATACAAATTAAGTACCTGATTCTTCGCAGTACTATAATTCCAAACACTTGTCCAAACCCCAGTCTGAAACGTACGTGCTTTATGTGATAGTAGTCAGGATTTGCCGGCCTCCCTGGTCAAGGGTTTAGCGACTGTCTCCGTAATCCCGTTTATGCACGTGAGCAAACATGACTGCGCGAGAATTGGTAGCGGTTCTAGCCGTGCCCGTTACTTACGGGATATGTGAGCCGGCCGCTCAGAAAGCAATGGCAACCTACAGAGCTTAATCTGGCCAAGATGTTTTGTTTGGTGGAAGTGAAGTTTGGTGGGTGGGGGATGTGTTGGTGGCTGCGGGATATGAGGGTGGATGGGGGATGTGTCTCACAACATTGCAATATGCACTGTTTATGTTTACAACTTTCATTTGATAATGTTTATTTTTGTTTTCTCATGAGAATGTATCATGCGTAATATGCATTGTTTATGCTTACAAAATCCATTTGACAATGTTTTTCCCCTATGTTAATGTAACATCCACATTTGATGAATGAAAGATGAGTGATTGAAAGGGCCGAATGTAAGACGGGCCTGTGTGCCCAATTTGTTACCCTTTTAAAATAAAGTTCGTTCGTTCGTTCGTTCAAGAAATAAACAACAATGGTAAAATGCTGGTGTTGACAGCGATGTCCTGTAATAGGATATGCGAAAATTTTTTTTTTTTTTTTTTACACAGGATGGGCCTTTGTGTAAATTGTTGCCGCTTATGTCTGGGTCAAAGTCTACTGAAGCGTGCTTGGGTTTGGATATGGGCTAAGACATCCCTGTAGACATCGGCTAACTACTATCTACCGACACAATTAGGAACATTGAATTTTACCTTTTTTTTCATATCCTATTTGAAGGACATCGCTGTCAACACCAGCATTTTACCGCTGTTATTGATGTCTTGGCAAGATTACGCTCAATAGTTTGCCATTGCTTTCTGAGCGACCGGCTCACATACCGCCGAAAGTAACCAACGCGACGCGATCCGCTACCGAATCTCGCGCAGCTATGTTCCCCTACGTGGATATTGGCTACGGGATTACGAAGAAAGTCGTTAATCCCTTCGCCAGTTAGACCGGCATATTTTATCTTATTTTAAAGAATTTGACAAGTCATCTTAGCGAGGGAAATATATCTCTTCTTGGCATGGAGGTCCGAGTTCGAGTCCAGTTTGGAAAAACAAAAAACTTTCCATCATCGTTCAACTAGCCTCTCTGGCTTCAGTTATATTTGCAGTGGTTCATGGTGCGGGATAAGTTTGTCTAGTTTTCTGCGCCAGTGTTAGCTGGCTTATCGGTTTTGAAAAGTTTATGCATGTGACGTCAGGTTTCTTTGATTAGTGTTGGCTTCTAGATCGTCGATTTTAATGTTGCAGTCCTTATAAGGACTCTTTCTTTATTATTGGTTAGCTTTCCTCTTACTCTGAGTTTGTGTCGTCATCTTGGAGTTTTCGTAGGCGTTCTTCGCACATTTTCTCTCTGACGAGTTCCATTTCCATTTGATATTTTTTGCGCCATGTGGGGAGGTCATTTTCGAACTCCTTTAATCTTAGTTTAAATTGCCTTTCCTTCTTGACGTTCCATATTGCCGTCCTCTTTTCGTAAATTAAGGTGGGTTTGTCTTTCTCGTCTGAGCTCCAGTTATCTTCAGGTGTGTCCGAGTCCTCCCCTGACCTTTCTTCAGGTGTCTGGTGGGATGCTGGTTTCCTCTTGGATTGCTTGGACAGTGTGGTTTGATTGCTTGCTCTAGCTTGCAGTTATCAAGATACAAGCTAGAGATATCTTGATAACTGCAGCCAAAGATTTAATTCCGACCACGAAAAAGCAACTTAAGCCATCAGACACGTTAGAATTAATAAAACAACGAAGGAAAGTGAAACAGAAAGGAGGTGAATCTGATAACAGCAGGATGAAGTAATAATCTTTAACTCGAGAAATAAGAAAGAACACAAGAAAAGACAAAAATCAATATATATATATATATATATATATATATATATATATATATATATATATATATATATATATATATATATATATATATATATATATATATATCACTTATATATATAATATATATATATATATATATATATATATATATATATATATATATATATATATATATATATATATATATATATATATATATATATATATATATATATATATATATATATATATAAGATTGCTGTACCAGAATAGAGCAATATCATAAGACTGGAAGAGATTACGAAATGTTCAAAGAAATAAAGTTATTGACAGGAAATGTTCAAATTCAATTGAATGTTGTCTGTGACAAGATGGGAACTACCTTTACAGAATCTAGATAAATTCTAGAAAGATGCCAATGACAGCAGAAACAGAAACTGAACCCTCATTAGATGAAATTGCATGGGCAATAAAGAACCCGAAGAATGGTAAATCACCTGGATGTGATGTGATACCAGATGAACTAATAAAAACGCGAGGAGAAGAAAGCATACAAATTTATCACGCATTATGTAAAAAGATATGGTATATGGCCAAAAGATTGGAAGAGACATTACGCACCAACTATAGAACTGTTGCCCTGATCGGTCATGCACATAAACTTCTACTAAAAATTATAATGGGAAGACTTCGTAAGAAAATGGAAGACGAAATTAACTTCGTTCAAGCTGGATTTAGACAAGGAAGAGGAACAAGATATCACATTCTCAACATGCGTTTAATAATAGAGAAGTGCAGAGAATTTAATGTACACCTATTCTCATGTTTTGTGTGTTATTCAAAGACATTTGATTGTGTGCAACATCAGAAACTTTGGGAAATGATGAGGAATATGGGCTTTCCATCACATGTAATACAACTCATCAGAATGCTCTATCTAGACCAACAAGCCGCGGTTAGAATAGATGGCGAGACATCAGATTGGCTTGACAGCAAGCAAGGAGTCCGTCAGGGATGTGTACTGTCCCCCTATTTGCTTAACCTGTACGTCGAAAATATAATGATAAATGTAAGAGATGATATAAACAGGGAGCTATATGATGCCCTAAATATCGGCGGTCATGACATACCAGATATTCGGTATGCTGATGATACAGTATTGCTATCCACAACACAGAATGGTATAGAAAACCTAATAGCCCCAAACCAGGTGTCACGAATTTGCAGCCTTTACTTCCCAGAACAATTTTGGTTCACTTTTGATAGGCCATGTAGAGAATCAACAGACGAACACAACTGTTTTCTCTATATTCAAGGCTATACCGTCTTGACGTAAGCTTGCAAAGCCTGCAAGTAAACAAACCACCAGGAATGTCTTTCTATCTGAGAAGTGTAATTTGACACCAGTCAAACTACCCAGCCAGTCCAGATTCAAAGTGTTACGGGTCAAACTGATAATTACACCCACAGGATGGCAGACTCCATGGACTGTGTAATTAAAACCGACCAGGCATGGCACCTGATAAGCAGAGGTAGGAAATCACCCAACCGTGATGGCTGACCTCCATCTGAAAACAGACTAGAGGTGCAAGGTGTGAAATCACTGATAAGACTCAGACTGGCAGACTCAGGGAGGTGTGAACCAGGTCTCATAAGGCAATTAACACTGGGCCTGTGGGCTTTGTACCAGACAGAGGGGAGTCTGCACTGTAGGAATGTGTGAAACATTTTATTAGAGCAAGACTGGAGGAATGAGAGTGATAGCAAGTTTTGCAGTTAGGATTGCAATTACCGTCAGGGGGAGATAAGAAGAATTTATGACGGGAATGCCAAGGAGATAATACTGTCTGCTGGACTCAGCTTAAATAAGGGTCCCTAGCTTGTTTCATGTTAGAAAATGTTTGACTTCAGAACAGGTGAGACAACCAGCTCGTTTTGTAGTCATATGTATGATTCTTATGTTGCTAGATTTCACTAGGAGAATTATTTCTTAGTAACTAGTCTTTTAGATGGATGTACTGACTTTCAGTCTATATCTGATCTAGGTTATTGCAAGAACTATCATTGTCGTAGGGTACTGGAGTGTGAATTATTCCTTCTTCAGTTCTGTGTTCAATATCATTGTGCTGTAAGTGCTACTCTTCTGAGAAGTAGAAACTTATGGAAGGCAGGTCTTGTCTAGATATACTTGAGGTGTCGTAGCAGATGCTTGCCATCTCTTTCTAAACTAGACTAGTCTCGTTTTGGTGTGTGCATTTTTTCTTGTACAGAATATAGTCAACTGACTATTTATTTAATTCTCACAACAGCAGTAACTAAGTGGTGATTAAACCGGGCAGATCAGCAAATATGGCTGGTCTGTGTGGTCACTTCAATTAGACTTGTTGTATATCTCATTTTGTAGCTATACAATATTAGTACTCATTAATAATGCCTGATGCTATTATGTTGAGTATCATTAGATGTCCATCTTGAAGTAATATAATGTTTACGGATATGTTGGATGTATGTATGTGTAATTTCATATGAATATACGATGCTAGGAATATGCTTCGTACATATTCTTTTTGTGTATATACGTCTCATTTCGTATACATACAAACTAACTAGTGCATTATGCTATGATGTTAAAGTATCATAATATGTCTAGTTTAATCAATATGTTTATGTGTATTGGATGTTTGATATATTGATTTGTCATATGCAAACCTACCAATATGAAGTGTTATGCTATTGTCTGCGCATTGGCACATTGGCCAACGATTGTGTTGGAAGCAGAGGTGTAATGGTACAGACATTACCCACAATTGGTATAGGGTATATGGTGCTAAACTTTCTCAGTGTATTGTGGGCGTGCGTTCACGGTAATGCATGGGAACCTGGCACAGCTACTGGTCACGGCTTGTAAGCCCGGATGACCCGGTACTATTATAATACCATTACCGACCCTGTGAGCTGCTAAACCAACTTTGGACGGAGCGGCTGTACGACAGAATTTCTGTATTAGCGACATGGACATGGGGCGGCAGAAATGTAATCATTACAGGCGTGTGAGACAATTGAAAAGCCCGTCCCAGACTAAAGACAGTAGGGAGAAGGAGGACGGTGAACGCAGTAGAGCTGGAAGATAAACTTGGCCAGACTGGTCATTGTATATGTTTGTGTTATGATATGTTTTAATTAGGATTGCGCTGATGTAGAACTAGATATAACACATTCTTGACTTTCTTTCAAGCTCTCACAAGGAGCACCTATGTTATAGATCTCAAGAACGAGTGATGACTAGGTAGTAGTCAGGACTGACAGGATCGTCAGAATACCGGCAAGCTGTTTCTTTTTTGAGTCTACTGGAGAGTGGGGATCTGGACCACAGATCCAGATAGATCAAGTAACAAGTTACGTAATGTTTCTCATCACTATCTATATGATATCATCATCATCATTGTGAATAACATCCAATGTTTAATATGACTAGTAAATAAATGTTATAGTATTGTAACTCATAGTTCTGTCATTATATTTTTTTCCAATTGTGCATACGTGTTGTGTGTGTACATTGGTGGGGGTTCACTTACACACCAAGGAAAGGAGCAGTCAGGGAGAAAAACCTGTACTAGGATAGTTGTCCTTAAACTTTAATTCAGACTTAAAAATCTATCCTAGCTAACCTTCTCTTTCCCTATTCCTTGGCGAATATTCAGCACAGTTCATTTCAATTTTGTAACGAGCCACTTGGAGCTGTACGTTGGATATTCAGGGCTTAATCTAGTAGTTCAGCCATATAGGATTTTGTCCCTAGTCAGTTTCTGACTATTTGGGGTTGCTCGCCAGTGAATAATACTTTCATCTAGCCGGTGGGGCACCCCGACTTCTGACAGATTGGGCTTCTCGTCTGGATTTGAATTCGGACTTCTCGCTTTCAATAGGACTCCGGTACTAGACCCTAGACATACGATTTTAAAAGTTAACTCTTGTAATCTTCAATCATCAAAATAGACTATCATCAAATGTAGCTAATTTTAGTTGAGGAAGTTACAGAGTACATATATAACTTTTCAAAAGTATAACAGATAAGAACTTATGAGAAAACTACCATCATCTATCATTTAGTGTTATCATTAATCATTTATTGATAATTGGACACTTTAATCATATTTACATTGATGTGTTTGATGATTTAACTGCTTGACTGATTTGCAATTTTATGCTAATATATGCCATGTTCATCTTGACATGTATGCAGTGCATTTTAATGTTTATTTAGGTAAATATTACTGTTGATTACTGTGTAGTATATCTCTCACACTTACTTCACTGCTGTCGCCAGGTACTACTTGAATATTATTTTCAGTTGTCTTTCACTGCTGAGGCTAAACTATACACATTGGATAGAGTAGACTGTCAGTAGTTAACTCTTGTCGTTCTAGCTTAGATCTGATGTTTGATATATACATAGGAGCTTACCTGAATATAGTCATTAGCAATTATGGTCTTACGTTACCGGAATCTCGAAGAGGACATGAAGGCGCGCGCAGATTTCTCAGAGTACCGCGAGAGGGTGGGGCATAAGAGAAGGCTTAAAGGGGGAGCAACTAGAAACATATATCATAGCTGAGTTAGAATGGTGGGACCAAGAAGAAGAAATTATGTTTAAAGAAAATGATGAGTTCTTTGAAGCACAAGAGCGTAGCAAAACTGAAGGAGTAGAAGATGGAGAAAACGCATATGGAAAGCAGTCAATGCGGAGAAGCTAACCTTTCTAGCGGAACATAAGGTAGGAGATATGGATGCTCACCCAACCAGGAAGGAAGGGACATCTTTGCCACCCACCGCGGAATCAGAGGTAGTGGACCGGGAACTACAGGTTCTCATTCGACCCAGTCCTAAACGGAAAAGAGGGAAGAAAAAACGTGCCAATGGCACTTCAAACAGTCACAAACGTGATAACTGTTTGCACCACGGAAATTGTGGTCTAACTGGTTTAACAGTAGAGGACCTTCAGGAAAACCACTTGACTGCTACGAGAAATGAATCTCGAGAGAAAGAGGAACTGAAGACAACCTTTAATGAGGTCGCAGGCAGAGACCTAGCCGATTCTCACATTCCCTTCTGTTCACAGAATCACGAAGTGGAATTACATCTGACTGAAATAGGGAGGAAGGAAGAAACGGAATCCCAGGTGAATTTCATTACTGCAACGCGGGAAGAATCACTAATTATCAGTTCAGATAATTTAACTATTAACAGTTACCCAGAGGACAACTGTTTGCACAATACGTGTTACTGGTCCGCCAGTACAAGACTCCCAGGAATCTCATTTTACTTCAACGAGAGGTGAAACTCAAGAAGGAAGAGGACCTGAGGACATCTTTTAAGGAGGTCGGAGATGGAGAGGTAACCGACCTTATTATTCCCTTCAGCTCAGGCAAGCAAGAAGTGGGATTAAATTTGACTGACAGTGGGATGAAGGATGACCCGGAACCCCTTGTGATCTTTGAGGCTGCAGCTCAGGACAAGATACTAGATCTCAGTTCAAATGATTTACCTAATGTGATGGATTGCTTAGACACCAGCCCACCACAGGATTTACCTCAACTGGACTTAGCCCATGAAAGCACGACCAGAGAGGAACATCCAGACCAGGAAACATTTCCAGTTGTTATCTCACAGTATACCAGTTCGGAGACTCAGGAAACACAGGGAATTGTCATGAGCCAGAATATGGACTCTGATATTGTGCAGACAACATTGTCTGTAGTTGCTAAAGAAGAAAATTCTTTGCACAAGATGGAGGAAGAAACGCCTATCATCTCATTAGCTGAAGTTATCAGGGAATTCCAGCAACAGGGACCTGAAGTAACAGAAGTCAAGAGTGGGTTGGAATCAACACTCTTAGGACTAAATCTACCCTTCAGTCAGGTCGATTTGATAGGAGTAGATCAGCTATTTGTGGATACTTTATTCAAAAGTAACTCCACTTTATCGCCCTGGAGTAACTATGTTATCTCTCAAGGCATGACAACTTGGCACAATAAATTTCCAATTTCTAGCACGGTTTTTACAAGAAACTCTAATGTAGAGAAACTCAGCCCATTAACTGATTATCAGGGGAAGAAACCGCGACACCGAGGAGGGAAAATTGTTACGCCCGACTTTGAAGGAGGAAAGCGCCAGTTGAATTTATATCATGGGACCATGATGTGTAACATTATTCCTTTCAAAAGGAAGATATTGATGGATCAGTTAAGAATCTATAAAGGATGGAGGAAAATCACGGAGACAAGCTTTGCTGTGGCCAGCTTATGCAAGACTTCACTACGGGTACATCCTCGGCTGAAAGGATTAAATCACGTGAGGGAGTGGACTAAGACAGTCGCCCACAGACGAAGAAGAATCCCGTTGATTGTGATCTTTCCCAGAGGGGTAAAAATACAACCTCCTGACAATTACCGGATTTTACCAAGCTATTGCATGGAATCCCGGCCGAAAACCAGGTACAAGGACCTATCCAAAGTATCCTTGGGATTATGGAAATGGACGTCTTTATGCAGATGCAGGACAACCCACTGCCACAAGGAATATTGGAAACCTTTAGGCAGATACAGAACGGAGAGTGCTTAGGCATTATTCTGGGATGTACGGCGTGCTTTGACAAAAGATTTCTGGCAGAAACTTTTTTTTAAGGGGGAAGCTCTGTCACGAATTTGCAGCCTTTACTTCCCAGAACAATTTTCGGTTCACTTTTGATAGGCCATGTAGAGAATCAACAGACGAACAAAACTGTTTTCTCTATATTCAAGGCTATACCGTCTTGACGTAAGCTTGCAAAGCCTGCAAGTAAACAAACCACCAGGAATGTCTTTCTATCTGAGAAGTGTAATTTGACACCAGTCAAACTACCCAGCCAGTCCAGATTCAAAGTGTTACGGGTCAAACTGATAATTACACCCACAGGATGGCAGACTCCATGGACTGTGTAATTAAAACCGACCAGGCATGACACCTGATAAGCAGAGGTAGGAAATCACCCAACCGTGATGGCTGACCTCCATCTGAAAACAGACTAGAGGTGCAAGGTGTGAAATCACTGATAAGACTCAGACTGGCAGACTCAGGGAGGTGTGAACCAGGTCTCATAAGGCAATTAACACTGGGCCTGTGGCTTTGTACCAGACAGAGGGGAGTCTGCACTGTAGGAATGTGTGAAACATTTTATTAGAGCAAGACTGGAGGAATGAGAGTGATAGCAAGTTTTGCAGTTAGGATTGCAATTACCGTCAGGGGGAGATAAGAAGAATTTATGACGGGAATGCCAAGGAGATAATACTGTCTGCTGGACTCAGCTTAAATAAGGGGTCCCTAGCTTGTTTCATGTTAGAAAATGTTTGACTTCAGAACAGGTGAGACAACCAGCTCGTTTTGTAGTCATATGTATGATTCTTATGTTGCTAGATTTCACTAGGAGAATTATTTCTTAGTAACTAGTCTTTTAGATGGATGTACTGACTTTCAGTCTATATCTGATCTAGGTTATTGCAAGAACTATCATTGTCGTAGGGTACTGGAGTGTGAATTATTCCTTCTTCAGTTCTGTGTTCAATATCAGTGTGCTGTAAGTGCTACTCTTCTGAGAAGTAGAAACTTATGGAAGGCAGGTCTTGTCTAGATATACTTGAGGTGTCGTAGCAGATGCTTGCCATCTCTTTCTAAACTAGACTAGTCTCGTTTTGGTGTGTGCATTTTTCTTGTACAGAATATAGTCAACTGACTATTTATTTAATTCTCACAACAGCAGTAACTAAGTGGTGATTAAACCGGGCAGATCAGCAAATATGGCTGGTCTGTGTGGTCACTTCAATTAGACTTGTTGTATATCTCATTTTGTAGCTATACAATATTAGTACTCATTAATAATGCCTGATGCTATTATGTTGAGTATCATTAGATGTCCATCTTGAAGTAATATAATGTTTACGGATATGTTGGATGTATGTATGTGTAATTTCATATGAATATACGATGCTAGGAATATGCTTCGTACATATTCTTTTTGTGTATATACGTCTCATTTCGTATACATACAAACTAACTAGTGCATTATGCTATGATGTTAAAGTATCATAATATGTCTAGTTTAATCAATATGTTTACGTGTATTGGATGTTTGATATATTGATTTGTCATATGCAAACCTACCAATATGAAGTGTTATGCTATTGTCTGCGCATTGGCACATTGGCCAACGATTGTGTTGGAAGCAGAGGTGTAATGGTACAGACATTACCCACAATTGGTATAGGGTATATGGTGCTAAACTTTCTCAGTGTATTGTGGGCGTGCGTTCACGGTAATGCATGGGAACCTGGCACAGCTACTGGTCACGGCTTGTAAGCCCGGATGACCCGGCTACTTATTATAATACCATTACCGATCCTGTGAGCTGCTAAACCAACTTTGGACGGAGCGGCTGTACGACACAGAATTTCTGTATTAGCGACATGGACATGGGGCGGCAGAAATGTAATCATTACAGGCGTGTGAGACAATTGAAAAGCCCGTCCCAGACTAAAGACAGTAGGGAGAAGGAGGATGGTGAACGCAGTAGAGCTGGAAGATAAACTTGGCCAGACTGGTCATTGTATATGTTTGTGTTATGATATGTTTACTTAGGATTGCGCTGATGTAGAACTAGATATAACACATTCTTGACTTTCTTTCAAGCTCTCACAAGGAGCACCTATGTTATAGATCTCAAGAACGAGTGATGACTAGGTAGAGTCAGGACTGACAGGATCGTCAGAATACCGGCAAGCTGTTCTCTTTTTTGAGTCTACTGGAGAGTGGGGATCTGGACCACAGATCCAGATAGATCAAGTAACAAGTTACGTAATGTTTCTCATCACTATCTATATGATATCATCATCATCATTTTGAATAACATCCAATGTTTAATATGATTAGTAAATAAATGTTGTAGTATTGTAACTCATAGTTCTGTCATTATATTTTTTTCCAATTGTGCATACGTGTTGTGTGTGTACATTGGTGGGGGTTCACTTACACACCAAGGAAAGGAGCAGTCAGGGAGAAAAACCTGTACTAGGATAGTTGTCCTTAAACTTTAATTCAGACTTAAAAATCTATCCTAGCTAACCTTCTCTTTCCCTATTCCTTGGCGAATATTCAGCACAGTTCATTTCAATTTTGTAACGAGCCACTTGGAGCTGTACGTTGGATATTCAGGGCTTAATCTGTAGTTCAGCCATATAGGATTTTGTCCCTAGTCAGTTTCTGACTATTTGGGGTTGCTCGCCAGTGGATAATACTTTCATCTAGCCGGTGGGTCACCCCGATTTCTGACACCAGGTGAATAGTTAATATCACAACTTATATCTTAACATTGCAAAAACAAAGATAATGCATACAGATTAAACTAATATGGAGAAAGAAATATAAGTTAATGAGGAAAAATGGAGGTTGTGGAAAATTTTGAATATCTTGGGTCATTGATTACCAACAACGATGACACAATGAAAGAAATTAAACGACGACTATCAATTGCTCTTCAAAGACTAAAACAACTGAATAAATTATGGAGTGAGACAGACTGAACTATACAAATTAGGTTTTTAAGAGCATGCATCTATCTCATTGCGACATTCACCTGTGAGACCTGGACACTTACTAAACAAGCTGAACAGGGCATAAATGCCTTTGAATATAAATGTTATAGACGAGTTCTAAGAATATCTTGGGTAAAGAAACAAATGCATCCATACTTCAAGAGCTGAATATTGAAGAAGGTTGTCTATTAAAGACTATGAAACAAAGAAAAAATTGAAATATTTTGGTCACTTGAAACGTTACAAAAGTTTGGAGAGAACAATAATGGAGGGGTATATTCCTGGGAAGAGAAGAAAAGGAAGGCCAAAGAGAAGATGGGTGCAGGTTGTGGCGGATGACCTCTAGATGGGCGTATCGGACGCGGGACATCTTGCTTATGATCGAGAGGTTTTCGACTTACAAGTTGACTTCTCATTCAGAAATCAATAGCAAACTACTGAACGTAAACATTATCTAGAAATTGACCAGGGGTTGGGCTTGATGGTAAAGTCCTGCTAGGGCATGCAACATTTTTATTTTAATTTGCCATTGCATTTTGAACGGCCAACGCTCATACCATTGTGAAAAATCAACGCAAGGTCTGCTTCAAAATCTCATGTGATTGACTTCGAACCCGGTATGTTGCGATTATGAAACTTCGGTGATCGCCCGTAAGCCACAGACGCCGTCCTCTCGTAATAATTACCGTAGAATCTCGTGTATAATACGCACTCTTGTAAAATGCACACTAGTGTATAATGCCCCTTACAGGACGTTGCAATAAACAATGGCATGTTTGGCTGTGTATGATTTACTGGCCAATTATTAGGTTCATCAAGTCAGGTCTTAGATATGATTGAGCAGTAGACAGTACTACCTGCTTTCTGTTAGCGACGAATGTTTAGCGGCGGACACTAAACCCGACACCCCACATTGTGCCAACGGCTACGGGTGGAGGAGTACAAGCTTGTTAACCAAACAACCATACAATCAACAAGCTAGCTAGCCAATTATTTAACCAAACAATCATTCAACCAATCAACCAACGCCGGTCATGGAAAACTAACCAAACGCAAACTCATTCTGGGCGACATATTTGGAAAACCGATGAAAACGTCATCTCCATCGGCTCAAATGAGGCCCAAACCCTGTCGTTCAGTTTGGTAACTCTGTAACTCACAACCATGAGACGCAGTGATCACTGGGTGCATATACTGGTAGAATTCAAAGCGTTGTTGTACTCATTAACATTTAACTGCTATGGCTTCATTTAAAGAGAGATTTGACGTTGCTGCAGAAGAAGTGAAGAAACTTTCTAAAGAGCTTAAAAATGATGCAGCGTTGGTCATTTATGGTTTATGTAAGCAAGGAACAGTTGGTGACTGTAATGCATCGAAGCCAGGTGGATTCTTTGAGGAAAGCAAAATGGAACGCATGGAAGGCACTGAAAGGAAAAGGTCACGATGATGCAATAATTGAACAAATCACCAATGTTGGCGAGTTAAAGGCAATGTATAACTATATGCTTTTGTCCTGTATAGATTATATTTTTCTATTAGTGAGTCTTCAGAAGTAGCTGCTTTAGTCTTATTTATAAATGTTTACTTACCGAAGAATGATCTAGAAAGGATTATCGATCGTTATAATACCATATTATAAAGAATTAATCTCCCTTGAGTTGTTGTACAGAGCTTGTTATTATACAAATTATGGTAAATGTTTAACATACACACAACATAAAGGAGTCCGCAACATTTTTGTAGTGTTGGGCCGAAGTAGTGTTGCAAAGTCCTACCTACAAGCTGCCACCCAAATCGAATACATACAACAACCATTGAAACAAGTTAATGTGATCTTGTATTTATGTTTCCGGTACATTAAATAAATATGCTATTATTTGTAGATTATTCAATATTTTAATATAAATACGAGCAAATACACATGTTTCGTAAAATTTAAGTCTTGAACGCATTATTTTGAAATTTTATTATATAATTATAATACGTATATTTTGTTAAGATAGAAAATCAAATAAGAACGGAACAGATACATAATTAAGCATCGACAAGTTTTTAATATTTTAATATGAGTAGTCGTTGATTGATCTAGTTCATTATCCATTTGATGGGACCTTTGTCCTACCTTCCACTCGGTTAATTGTTCAATACCACTTATCATATTTAGTCACTTTCAGCTTTGCAAAGGGCTTTTAAATGCACAGGTGTTATGCGACTTCTCTGTAGACATGAAACCATTTTCACCTGGGATAAAATAAACAAATCAAATTTGTTTATAAAATGAGACCATGCACTGTAATACAATTCTCTCAGCATGCCATTGACAATCGTTCCATGTGTCACAGCTAGCACACGAGCCGTAGGTTGCCAACGCCTAGTCTAGACCAATCATGTGTCTAACTCACTTTAAACAAGTCAGCATCTAGACTAATCACCTCTGTATTATTAAAATAATATCCAGTACAATACATGACATCTTGCTTATGATCGAGAGGTTTTCCGGAAGGGTGTTATGGAAGCGAGGTTCTGCAAAGGACATGCTACTGAATGAATGAATGAATGAATGAACGAATGAATGAATGAATGAATGAACGAATGAATGAATGAATGAATGAATGAATGAATGAATGAATGAGCTTGTGGTTTCTGATTGGTCTTTGTTTTGGCTTAATCTTGTGGCTTCTCTGCTTTCTTTTTCCTGGCTTCTGCTGGTTTGTTTTGAATTAGTTCCCGTTCAGCTTTTAACAGGTCTCTCTCTCTCTCTCTCTCTCCTCTCTCCTCTCCTCTCTCTCTCTCTCTCCTCTCTCTCTCTCTCTCTCTCTCTCTCTCTCTTTCTCTCTCTCTCTCTCTCTTTCTCTCTCTCTCTCTCTCTCTCTCTCTCTCTCTCTCTCTCTCTCTCTCTCTCTCTCTCTCTCTCTCTCTGATTTGATGGTTTGTAGGATTTCTTCATACACCTTCTTTAGCAGTGCTATGCGTTCTACCTCTTGCTTGATGCTGTGCTGGATTTCCTTCATGTCCGCCAGCAGTTGTTCGTTGTCACTGGTCGGAGTCGGCGTTAGCAGTGCCTTGACTTGCTTTTTCAGCTTGTCAGTCTGGTTTTGTAGCTGTGATTTTTCGGTTTGTGACATGTCTGTTGCTGTTTCGCACCTCCGCAGTGCTTCCTTGTATGGTGTCTTTAAGACATCTCTATGTCTTTGGAGGTACGGGCAGCCCAGGTATATTGCTCCATGCTTGCCAGGGCAGTTGGCACACTTTCCGTTGTCGTTTGGCGCTCGGAAGTCCCTGTCCTGTTTGGCCCGCGGACATTCCTAGAGGGCGTGGTGTTCGGCGCAGTATCGGCAGATCTTTGTCTTGCTGCGGCATGTTGTTCTGCTGTGGCCGGCCCTCTAGCATCTTGATCATTGAGTGATTCTTTTTGCTCAGCCGGAGCATTTAAATACTTCCCCGCTCATATTCATCGTCCTCTCAGGGCGAGATCAAATGTGTGAAAACATGGCGTGGAATCTTGTGCGGTCAGTTTTATGGTTTTCCAATACCCCAACCGATTACATCCTAATTAATGCACGTAGAATCGCCAACACACCTCCTAATCTCGGGATTTCCCATACTCCCCCTCCCATATGGGTTACAAATAACTTGGGGATCGATTGTCCGACTGGAACTTACTTGTATTTTGTTACAAGACGAGTGTTAAAGCTAATATTGTTGAATAATGGTAATGTGTTACCTCAATTCTAGTTGGTCACGCAGTTCATATGAAAGAAACGTATGAAAACATTAAGCAGCTCTTGAGTAAAAACTACGATCATCATCAAAAATGACAAAATTGTCAAGACTGCATGAAGCTAAAATAAGAGAGGGGGTATTTGTTGGTCCGCAAATTCGAAAACTTCTTCATGATGACAAGTTTCTTTGCGTGTTTCATGGGAAAGAAAAAGCAACATGGCTAGCATTTAAGTCACTGGTGAACAACTTTCTTGGAAACAACAGATCTGATAATTACAATGAAATTGGTGTATTTAAATTCTGATACAAATAACTTTTAAAAATGTGTTGATTAGTGGAGACATAAACTGGAGTTACGAGAAATAGATTATTTCCGTGAATAATATTTTTTTCCCCAATGAGTTAAATAAAGGCAAGAAGATCGACTTCATTGTAGCCTGTTCTGTTTCATGTGGCTCAGTCTTCTTTCCGCAGACGCCCAGCTGAGAGCATCGTACAAAGCACGAACTTCGTAGCTCCAGCGACGACCCACAAGGGTTTACCAAAGAAAATACTTACACTCATGTACCCAACATCGGCATCAGAAAACGAACCCAGGACCCTCATATCGCGAAGCAAGCGGTTTGAGATTTCGCCACAAAGACATCTATGTATTTCCCAAGCAATAATACAGTGGTTCTCAACATTTTTTGGCTCGTGCCCCCCTTCACCATATTTTCAGAACGGCACCCCCCCCCCTCCCCTTTCGTATTTCCTCCCTAAATATCCCCCACCCCTACACAGTATACGTTATAATGGAAGCTAAATTTAATAGCACATACTAAAACAAGTCTAGACGTCTACATAAAACGTGATTTGGGGGTCTACTAACGTTGTAAAATGAATTTCAGAAGGGTGAGACGTACAGAACCGTAAAGTATGAAGGGAAAAACAATATCAAATAATCGGTTCTTGTATTAGCGCGAACTTGAAATAATCTGAAATTCCCCCCCCCCCCCTCTTTGGAAACGCTAAGATTCCCTCATGGGGGGGGGGGGGGGATTCCCCACCGGTTGAGAACCACTGCAATAATAAAAGTAAATATGGCCGCATACTAATAGCAAAGTAAACAGTTACCATTGCATTTTGACATAAAGACTTGAAGCGTCCAAGAAGTTGTTAACAAAGAAGACCATTATTGTGTGCCGGGTCAGCTGGCGTCAGCTCTCACGACCCCAGAGATCTCGGTTCCCGGTGTTCTGGTTCAGCTCTGTTGATTATATTCCCCCATATCACCGTCTCAATTTATGCATCATCCTTTGTGTCGGTCTGTCCCTGCCTCTTGTCTCAAGGATGTTTTCAGCTATCACGATGTTAATCAATGACTCTCTTCTCATCACAAGACCCACAATTCTATTTTTCGCTTTCTTATATGTGTATTTAAATTTCTAGTTTCATTAGCCTCTTCCAGAAATCTTTGTTATTTACTCCGAGAATCCAACCTATTCGCAGCATTCATCTCAGGAACCACATCAACGTTGCTGCTAAATCCCTCCTAATTAGCTCATTTACATTCCATAATTCACCGCCATACAACACAACAGGTTCAATATAACGTTTCAGCACAACAATGGGCATCAGCATCTTGTGCCTTGACAACTGGGGTAGTTGTTCATGTCTTTCCACAGATCTCGGTACTTGTTGCTCAGGATCAACTCTGCTGAGGATATCCTTCCATGCCACCGTCTCAGTCCATCCAACAGCATTTCTCTTGGTCTGTCTCTGCTTCTTTTCTCACTGATCTTTCCAGTTGTCAGGATATACTCAAGTGCTTCTCTTCTCATCACATGACCAAAGAATGTTGTTTGTTACTTTTTAAATATGTGTATATAATGTTCTACATTCATTAGTCTCTTCCAGGAATTCGTTATTAATTATTCTGGTAGTCCAAAGTATTCGCAACATTTGTCTCAGGAACCACATCTCCGTTGCTTCCTAGCTCTTCCTAATGTGTTCAGTCCACGATTCACTGTCATACAGCAAACCAGATTCGATATAGCATTTAGTACAATAGTTACGTTTAGAAAGCAGCAGCGTACTACTGAACTTAAACTTGCGTAGTAAATCACAAACAGCCAAATATGCTTGGGTTTATTGCGATGTCCTGTAATGAACATGCAACTAACAAACAACAATAGACGTAGAATAGGAAAGTATAGCAACAACGGCGACTATTCCGACTGTATTGTTACTTCTATATGTTGCAGTTGTCTGTGCAGTGGAGCAAGATGGCGGCAGCTATGTTACACCAATGTAAGTATTACCCTAGTCAACATGTGTCTGTGGTTGTCAGCATGATATACACGCTGCAGAAATGATGAACTCTTGTGTGCTAGGGAAACTATCTGCGTATTATGCATAATGGAGCGAAGCAAGGATGTATCCTGGCACCAACACTGTTCAGCCTCATGTTTTCAGCTATGCTGAATGCCTTCGAGAACAACGACATAGGAATAGACATCAATTACCGCATTGGTGGCAAGTTATTTAATTTTAGAAGGCTAAAAACTAATACCATAACTAGCAGCGACACCGTCAGAGAGCTCATGTTTGCTGATGATTGCTTTCTATATCACAACTCAGAGGCAGACATGCAACACAATGTTTCAGCTTTCTCAAATGCCTGTGCCAACTTTTGGCTCAATATCAACTTGGAGAAGACTGTAGTTATGTACCAGCTAGCTCCAGGGAATAATTACATCGTGCCGAATATCGAAGTGAATGGTCATAGACTACGTGTTGTGGACAAATTCACCTATCTTGGCAGCACTGTGACACAAGCTGCCTCAACTGATGACGAAGTGAATGCAAGAATCCCCAAGGCCAGCGCGGCCTTTAGCAAACTTTACAAGAATGTGTGGGACAGAAATGGAATAAGTCTGCAAACAAAGCTGCAATTTTACAAAGCAGTCGTATTATTCACGCTTCTATATGCTTGTGAAACCTGGACTGTTTTATCAGTGACACGATAGGAAATTAAACCACTTCCACACAGTCTTCCTTAGGAAGCTATTGAAGATTAAATGGCAAGACTAGACCCCAGACACTGAAGTTCTAGAAAGAGCGTCCATGCCTAGTATCCACACTCTATTAATGAAGAATCAGATTCGCTGGACTGGTCACGGCTCCCTAAACGAATTTTTTTTTTTTTTATGTCGAGCTGAGTTATGGTAAACGCTCCCAAGGCGGCCAGAGGAAACGCTTTAAAGACACTCTGAATATCTCACTAAAAGCTTTTTGTAATTCATCATGACACTTAGGAGACTGCTGCCAAAGAGCGAAATTCATGGCGCACATCATTACGCAAGGGTGCAGTCACTTGTGAAGCAACCAGGACTGCAATAGCTGTGAAGAAAAGACTGGACAGAAAAACCACTGCAGGATATCATTCTCCTGGAACGTCTAGCACTCTTTGCCCACATAGTCAAAGAACATTTCGAGCCAAAATAGGCCTTATCAGCCATCTTAGAACTCACGGCTTCATACTTTCAGCCTCACTGGATGAAATGAATGGTCATCATCATTCTTGATGGACAAACAACACAACATATTACTAATGACCACATATCACATAATACTAACGATGACATATAACGTTATTACTAATGATAACATATAAAATATTACTAATGATCACATATAACATTTTACTAATGACCATATATAACATATTATTAACGACCACATTTAACATATTATTAATGATCACATATAACATTACTAAAGACCACATATAACATATTTTAAACGACCACATATAACATATTATTAACGATCACATATAACATATTACTAATAACCACAAATAACATATTATTAATGACCACATATAATATAATATTAACGATCACATATAACATATTACTAATGACCACATATAACATATTACGCTAGCATATAACATTTTACTAATGACCAGCAAAGAATCACCAAATGAACACCAAAGACCGAGATCTGTGGAGAGCTATGAACGCCTACGCCAGCTGGCAGGGCACTTGATGATGATGAATTACCACATATAACATATCGCTAATAATCACATATAACATATCTTTAATGACCACATATAACATATCAGTAATGACCGCATATAACATATCACTAATGGCTACATATAACATATCTCTAGTGACCACGTATAACATCAGTAATGACCACACAAAACATATCACTAGTGGCCACGTATAACATATATCTAATGACCACATATAACATTATATATATATATATATATATATATATATATATATATATATATATATATATATATATATATATATATATATATATATATATATATATATATATATATCTCTTCTTCTGCTTCTTCAGCATTCCGAGCCATTGAGGTTCTTTGCTGCAGATACAAGCTGTCTCCATTCGTCTCTCTAGTTGACCTTCTCTTGCCAGTCTCTGATTCCGAGTGCTTGTATGTCTGTATGTATATTATCTCTCCACCGTCTTCTTGGTCTACCTCGGGGTCTACGGTCATTTATTTCTTGAGTGTAAGCGAGTTTTGTTTCCCTATTATCTTCCATTCTTTCTATATGCCCCAGCCATTGTAGTCTATTAGCCTTCATGATACCAGTGATTAGCGGGGACTTAAACAGATCATAAATGTCTTTGTTACTTCTTCTTTTCCAATCTCCACTTTGTGTATCCCTAATGGGCCAAAAGATGCGTCTTAAGACTTTGTTCTCAATGGTTTGTAAGAAGGCTTTGTCTCCTTTAGATGTACTCCAGGTTTCAGAGCCATACAGCACAACTGGTCTAATCAATTTTTTGTATATTGTGATCTTGATGTTACGAGATAGCGCATTTGATTTTAGCAGATGTTGTAGTGCATAGTGTATCTTATTTCCAGAGTTGATTCTAGCTTGTAGTTCTTCCCTTATTATGTTGGAGCAGTTGAAGATTGTACCCAGGTATTTGTATGTTTCCGTTCTTTTAATGGTCATATTATCTATTTGTATATGGCCAGAGTTTTTAGCCGTTCCTTCTCTTGAAATTACCATATATTCTGTCTTATCTTGGTTGATAACCAGCCCCATTTGTTGTGCTGTTTCCTTTAAGTGAGTCAATATTTCCAATGTTTTTTGTTCATTATATCTGTAATGACTACATACAATAAATATCTAATGATATATTATAAAATATTAGTAATGACCACATATAACATATCTCTAATGACCACATACAATATATATCTAATGACCATATATAACATATCAGCAATAACCACATATATCATATCTCTAATGAGAGATGATTTTTTGTAAGGTACAGGCATTTGTGTATTTAATTAATATCTTGGGCTCCTCATATTGTTTGCAAACATGTGATGAAAAACTGTGACCGTAGCCTTGTAGGAAAAGAAAATGTTTAAAATGTCGAATTCCAATGTTTTGGAGAGCCCAAGAACCACTATGATGACTGTTATTTATGTGTTGTCAATATTAACGGAATTAATTTTAAATTAATAACAAACAATTTAAATATCCAGATTTAGATTGTGCTAGACGACCTGTTCCATACGGAGATGACATACCAATTCCAACTTTCAGTCAGATTTCGTATTCCCAGCTAGAAGATGAGACAGCGGTAGCACATGGAACGACAAGTGACAGTATTATCGAAGATGATTTTCCAGCTGCAAAACGATTTGACCAACGTGAACTGAATTATCTAATCCGTGTTCTATATCTCTCGAGGGAATCTTCATAACGTTTGGCTTCTAGACTGAATGGAAAACATTACTGACTGCAGAAAGAAGGTTACATTTTATCGCAGCAGAGAGCAAGATGTTCTTCCATTCCTTTGTAAAGAAAACAACATTGTGTTTTGTACTAGTGCAGGAGGTCTTGTAAACAAAATGGGTATAAGGTATACACCAGATGAGTGGAGAATTTTCGTTGACAGCTCCAAAAGAAGTTTGAAAGGTGTTCTCTTACGCAATGGCAACAAGTATTTCTCAATTCTAATTTCTCATTCTAATACAATGAAGGAGGAGTATACTACAATAAGCACAGTTCTGGAAAAAATTGAAGTATTTAGAACATAACTGGATGGTTTGTGTTTATCTTAACATGATGAACTTCTTGCTTGGCCAGCAAAGGGAATTCAACATATTTCCATTCTTTATATGTTTGTTTGATAGCAGGACAAAAGATACGCACTTTACAAAGAAACAGTGGCCGTTGAGGGATGAATTTAAAGTTGGAGAAATTATATTGTCAACAAGCCTCTCGTTGATCGAAAAAGAGTTCTGCTGCCACCGTTACATATAAAGCTTGGTTTGATGATGCAATTTGTTAAGGTACAGAAAAAAGATGGTGCTTGTTTTAATTAATTATGCAGAAAGTTTCCGGAATTGATTATAACAAATTTAAGCTAGTATTTTTGATAGTCCTCAAATTAGAAAGTTAATAAGCGATCCAAATTTATTGATTCGATGAACATAACAGAGTCCTGGTCATCATTTGTGTTAGCTGTGCACAACTTTATGGGTAGTTTTGAAGTAGACAATTATTCTAAATTAGTTGAAAACATGCTGTCGAGTTTTTGTAAGCTTGGATGCAGCATGAGTATACAATTGCACCCAATAACCATTTACATTTCTTTCCCGAGAATCTTGGCGACTTTAGTGAGGAGCAAGGTGAAAGATTTCATCAAGATATAAAAACAATGAAAGACTAACAGGGACTTTGGGATGCTCACATGATGGTAAATTACTAATGGATCCTTAAGCATAATTGTCCAATGTCGGATGTATAGTTGATGGCTCAACCCCAAAGAGTTAAAGGATACTAAGCTCCTCTTTCGCAGTGTGATACTGCCCGTTATAATAAATTAAGTTAGCACTGGTTCAAATGCTTGATTTAATATGAAGAGTTTCGGAGAACCAAAGAATTCTTCCACTGAACAATGGAACATTTCCTGAAGGCCAACACTATCTTGTTGGGGGTTCCTTGCCTCTCTTCTCTCAGGTAATTGATTAATATCTAGGTTGTGTCTTATTGAACTACTGACACGACAAGAAAACATTCAAAGGAGGAAATGACCTCTTACATAATTTATTAAAACATAAACATGAATTATGGTCATTTAATACATCAAAAACATCAATTTCAACTGTTATTATGCATCAATGTGGGTTCATACAGGTAAAAGATATTTCATATCCCTGGATGCCTGAAATATACATTTTAATGACATACTTACATTTCATTTCGGATAGACTGTGTGAACCTGCTTATAAACAGTTGTACTTCAGGGTGACTGGATCCATAATGCCATCAATTCCTTGAGCTTGTGTAAAATAAGTTCTCCTACTGATTGTTAATTATCTCCCTGGGTGTCGGATAGATTTTGTGTTTCCAGTTAAGTTTTCTCTATTACTGGACTAGGAAACTGCATGCAGGTGAGTTCTGTTTGGGATACTGGTCTGCATCACTCTGTCCAGATACTTCACTCACAAAAGAAAAGTCAGGCCTGGATCTAGATTCAGTCAAGCTGCTACCTTCATCAAGTCCTGCATTCAACCTAGTCACGTCTGGATCTAGCGGTACTTAGCCACTATCTGCATTCTCTTGAATGGCTGTAAACACTGACACTGGTTTCAGGTTTTTGGACTCAGCGTTGATCAACTTAACGGTAGGCTTCTACTTCTGTCGTCTTTCACGAATGGATTTTATCGTTGTTTGTTTTTCGACATTGCCGCCGTCCGTGAATGGGCCTTCTGCCATGCGTCTTGGCTTTGTGTAAACAGGGCGATGTTCACTTGTGCGCCATCATTTATACTTGTTGATCCAGTCCTAGTTTGTTTTTTTTTTCATGCATTTGCTCCGATTCGTGATGTGTGCTGTTTTCAATCTGGGGCCGTGTCGATTGTCTCTTTTCCCCCAAGTTGAAACCGTACCGGTGGTGATTGCAGTTTTATGTTCTTGTAAAATGGGATTGGATTTGAGGAGATCTTGACAGCTAGTAACGAATTGTACGACAGTATACTACATGGCTTCCCTCTCAGACTATTGTTCGCTTAAAAAACTAGCTTCGAGCAACCGTAACAAGCTGATATTTCCTCTAACCCTTTCTACTCCCATTCTTTTCTTCCTCCTCTGCTTCTTGTACAGAATCTTCAATAGGATGTCTGATGAGAAAGTCTGCTCCTACATTTATCCTTTTGGGACATATTCTATTTGAAAAAAAAAATACGGTTGTAGGAGTAATGCCCATCTCATTAGTCGAGCGTTTGAGTTTCTGGATGCTGCCACGAACGTGAGAGGTTGATGATCACAGTATATTGTGATGTGTTTCCCATACAGGTACGCCTGGAACTTCTCTACTGCCCAAACTAAAGTTAAACATTCCTTTTCTATGGTAGAATAATTGCGTTCGGCTGAATTCAATTTTCTACTGGCATAGGCAACTGGAAAGAGCATTGATTGATCCTCATCCATTCCTTGTAATAAGATGGCACCAATTCCTATGTTACTTGCCTCCGTCCTAAGTATCCATGGACGTGTTAGATCTGGCAGATGAAGAACTGGTTAAGTTTTCTTTAACTCCGCGTATGCTTTCTCGCAGTCAGCAGACCAAACGACATTCTCTGGTTTCCCTTTCCGAGTGAGATTTTTCAACGGATATGCGAGAGAATTGAAGTTCGGGATGTATCTTTGGTAAAATCAGCAGAGGGATACAAAAGATCGAACATCCTTTTTGGTTCTGGATCGCGGTCCATTCCTTAGTTTCTCCACATTACCATCATGAGGTTGCATTTTGCCTTGAGATGCTGTGTGTCCCAAAAAATCTAATTGCCGGAATCCAATTTGGTACTTCTTTGGTCTTGCTGTCAACCCCACTTCTTGCACGCAGTTGAACAGTATCTTCAATGTCTCAAGATGTTCCTTGAATGTTTCTGTAGCAATCAGGATGTCATCCATGAAGTTGCTAAGACGTGGATTTTCCAATGGTCCTAAAAGTTTCCTCATCATGCGAGTGAAGACACTAGGCGCATTGCTTAATCCGAAAGGAAGAACGTTTAATTCATAAGTGTCCATCAGGAGTGCTGAAGTATAACCACGGTCTTACTTCCGTTTTCACTGGGATTTGATAGTATCCTTGCTGAGATCTATCTTTGTGAAGTATTTTGCTCTGTTGAGGCTGGTGAAAAGTTGATTCTGATCTGGCAGTGGTTCCGGTTGGAACTCTGTTACAGCGTTCAGATGCCTATAATCAATTGCATAATCTATGTTCACCACTGGGTTTCCTCAATAGAACTAAACTTGCATTATACGGTGATTTAGAAGGTGATATTATCCCAGCTGAAAGCAGTTGTTGAATTTCATCTTTGAGAGGTTTGGCTTTGGCGTATGGAACAGGGTAAGTTTTGACTCGCGTAGGTGTTGGATCCTTCAACTTCATGTCGAAATCTTCAAGATCTGTCAGTCCTGGCTTGTCTGTTAGTATATCTGCATAATTCTTTAAGCACTCTCGAATCTGCTGCTGATCCGTCGTTAATGTTGGGCTAATGTCCACATCTCGATAACTCTCGTTGAACTGCAGAGGATACTCCATTCCCATTGAGTTTCCATGTTCAACTTCTGTTGCTACGGCCATTGCTATCAAATGTGCTGTCTCAGTGGTGGGTCTCTCATTGTACTTTCGTAACAGGTTGAGATGAAAGATTTTCTCTTTCCCCTTTATAGAGATCTTGTAGTTTGTTCGGGAAATTTTCTCCTTTACTACATAAGTTCCTTTCCAACCGATCTGCAACTTGTTTTGACTTCTGGGAAGAAGTAATAACACTTTTTCTCCCACCTCTAACTCTCTATCTTTTGCTTTCTTTTTGAAATTTTTGGCCATTCTACGTCCGTGCTTGTCGTAGATTGGTTGCGGCTAATTTCCAGCCAGGTTGAAAGTCGTTATTTTAACTCTTCCACATACGTGGATGCAGTCACAACAGTCTCATCAACTGAATCATCAGTCCATGTACGAAGTAACGCTTCTAATGGTTCCTTGATTGGACGACCGAACATCAATGTTGCTGGTGCAATTCCCGTACATGTGTGTGGTACTTCTCGGTACGAAAATAGTGCTGCCGGAATGTACTATCCCACGCCTCTGGTTTTTCTTGAGCTAGTTTCTTCATGATGGTTATTAGGGTCCCATTACATCTCTCCACAGCTCCGTTTGAAGCAGGGTGATATGGAGAAGAACATATCTGCCTAGACTGGAAAAGTCTGAAAACTTCCTCCATTATGAACCTTTGAACTGTGATCCGTTGTCAGTCGGGATCCGGATTGGAAATCCTAATCTGGTAAATATACCAAGTCGATCTTCTACTGCATGCTTGAAATCACTAGATGGCATCGGCAGAGCTTCCGCCCACATCGAGCATGTGTCCACGAGTGTTAATATGAAAAGATTTCTCCTCTTTCTCTGGGTGAGAGGTCCGACTCTGTCCACAGCCACTTTCTCATATGGTGTGCAAGTGATGGACATTTGCCCTAATGTCGCTGGTGGTGTCTAGTGCTTTTGGGCTACTCTCTGACATTCTGGGCATGATTTGACATATCTTTGAATGTCCTCGTTCTTCCCGGTCACTAGTAGTCGGTTGAGATTCGTTGAATTGTTGCGTTAATTCCCATATGTCCGCTAAACGGCATACTATGTCTCATCTCAAGTATTTGCGTTCTGTAAGTAGTTGGTACTACAGGTTGTGAATACTCTTGTCCTAACTTTCCTGCCTTCCGGTGAAGAATTCCGTTATTCATGTAGACATCACCTTTCCCAGGAGGTATGCGATTTTGGAAACTTACGAAAGCACGTCCCAAGTGAACTATATGTTGCTTAAGCTTGTTTTAAATCTTCTGGTTGAAGATTTGCTGGTGTCGTTGGTGTTGGAGTTTCCCTAGCCTGTTGGCGTGTAGTCACCGCTGATGCTATCATGTACTGGTTCTCGTAAAAAGACGTAGTGACATCCTAGCATAACAGGATAAATTGGGTCTCCCATGAAGGCTGCTCTGATTTCTCCCGTAACATAGCGTGAAGTTATGCTGACCTGGGCAACAGGAAGTGTCATAGGCACGGAACTTTTGCGAAATCCCTGTATTTTGACGGTTTCCTCTGTAACTTGCTCTGGATTTACCAGTGAGGTTTGTACAATTGCGTCGAAAAATAAACCTCTATCATAGAGACATTGGACTGTCTATCCGTTCAGGTTGACAGATTCTATGACTGGCAGTTTTTAGTTGATGTTCTGCTTTCGTGTCCTTATTGGAACGAGCATTCCGGTTCATTCTCGCTGCTTTAGGTTTTACCGCACAGGATTTGGTAAGAGGTTAAGGCCTCTTTCTGCAATCCTTTGTGCTGTGAGTATGAGTTTTACAATGGCTGCAGTAGGATTTGTTTTCCCCTTTCTGCTGCTGGTACTGAGTTGTAGTGGTCTTATTTGATCCAATAGATCCATTTGGTTTGCTAGATTTCGGTCCTCCCTTATCTTTGGTCTTCCGAGGGAACTAGCGAGGAAGATTATTGGTAGTTCGTTGATTACCTCCCGCATCTTTCTGCGACTTTTCATATCTCTCCACCAATGTAATGGTAGACTTCAATCTCTGAGCTCCATTTTGTCTTAGAAATGCTCTAATGTCCTGAGACATTGTCTGTTTAAGTTGATCTATAAGAAGCATTTCTTGTAGATCTTGGTAGGTTTTCTCAAATCTAGACATGGTACGCCATTTGTTTAGGTAGGATTTCAGTCGTTCTACGAATTGAGAAAAGTTCTCTCCGGCTTCCTTCCGAGCAGTCCTGAACTGTTTCTTGTAGTTCTCTCCATCTATTTCACATCTGGCTAATAAGGCTTGTTTTAGGATGTTATAATTGCCCAACTCCTCCGATCTCACAAACACTTATTGATTACTGCTCCACAGTCTGGGATGGATGCTTCAAATCAATAACAAAACGCATATATTCACTCAAGAAGCCTACACCCTCCTTAGATATTTATAATGCCCATGTTAAACACTGCCTCGGTGAGTCATTTGTTATTGATTATTTTTCATGCGTTTTAATGCTATTGTTCTTTTGTTGTCAAAATTTGCTTCGTAAGTGATGTTGAATGAAAGAATATATGAGAGGAAATAGAGAAGAAGGGCAGAATGTCAGATGGGCCTGCGTGCCCAATTCTTAACCCTTTGAAAATGAAGACTTTCGTTCGTTCGTCGTATCCTAGAAAATACTTCATAAGCGATTCCGCGAAGTCCTTGTGACAATTCAACTGTCCATTTGGTCTCCTCCAATCCTCACATCGCACACATCCTCTCGAATCTTGAAAAGACCTGACCGTTATAATTAATTAAGCTAGAACTTGCTCAAATGCTTGATTTAATATGTAGAATTTCGGAAAACCAAGGAATTCCTCCAGGGAACAACGTAACGTTTCCTGAAGGCCAACACTATCTTGTTGGAAGTTCCTTGCCTCTCTTCTCTCAGCTAATTGATTAATATCTAGGTTGTGTCTTATTGAACTACTGACACGACAAGACAACACTCAAAGGAGGAAATGACCTCTTACATAATTTATTAAAACAGAAACATGAATTATGGTCATTTAATACATCAAAAACATCAATTTCAACTGTTAATATGCATCAATGTGGGTTCATACAGGTAAAAGAAATTTCATATCCCTGGATGCCTGAAATATACATTTTAATGACATACTTTCATTTCAGTTTAGGATAGACTGACTGAACCTGCTTATAAACAGTTGTACTTCAGGGTGACTGGATCCCTAATGCCACCCATTCCTACTGATTGTTAATTATCTCCCTGGGTATCGCATAGGTTTTGTGTTTCCAGCTAAGTTACCTATATTACTGAACTAGGAAACTGCTTGCATGTGAGTTCTGTTTGGGATACTGTTCTGCATCACTCTGTCCGGATACTTCACTCACAAAAGAAACGTCAGGCCTGGATCTAGATTCAGTCAAGCTGCTACCTTCACCAAGTCCTGCATTCAACCTAGTCAGGTCTGGATCTAACGGTACTTAGCCACTATCTGCATTCTTTTGAATGGCTGTAAAAACTGACACTGGTTTCAGATTTTGGACTCAGCGTGTTTCAGCTTTGCTGTAGGCTTCTACTTCTGTCATCTTTCAAGAATGGATTTTATCGTTGTTTGTTTTTCGACGTTGCCGGCCGTCCGTCAATGGGCCTTCCTGCCGTGTGTCTTGGCTTTGTGTAAACAGAGAGACGTTCATTTGTGCGTCATCTTTCATACTCATTGATCCGGTCCTAGATTTTTTATTTCACGTATTCGCTCCGATTCGTGATCTGTGTGGTTTTCAATATGGGGCGGTGTCGGTTGTCTCTTTTCCCCCAAGTTGAAATCGTACCGGTTTTGATTGCAGTTTTATGTTACTGTAAAATGGGGATTGGTTTTGAGGAGATCTTGACAGCTAGTAACGGCTTGTAAGACAGTATACTACATCCTGGCATATCACATTCCAGGAAGTACTCAAAAAGAAGTTCTTGTTTGTTTGTTTGTTTGTTTGTTTTTAACTATAGATTTTTTAAAATGCAAGTGTTAAAGTGTTAATACAATATTTATGTATTATACATTGTCACCTCCCGTCTTGACAGACGATAGGGTGTTACATTGTGCTTCAAAAAGGCATAACAACAACAACTCATGGCGTTTGCGAATGTGACAGATCAGACCAATTCGCGTGTGTATGTTCGTCCACAATGGCTGTAAGTGTAAACATGGTCATTTTCACCATCACTCACCATCTTACGTCTGACGCGTTCAGTGTGTGACCTATCTGCAATTATTTTCTCCTTTATCATTATTCCATTTCTGATATTTGTCCTCCATGCAACACACTCAGCGGCGACTTGCTCCCAATGTGCATTATCAATGCCTATATCAATCATGTCCCGCTTACACACATCTTTACATCGTATTTGAGGCCTATCCCATCTGTAATTCACCAAAAAAGATGTCCGTTGGTATTCTACCATTATCCATCCTCCTAAAGTGTCCTGTCCATATGAGTCTACGAAGACTGAGCCTGGAACAAACTGTCACACAACCTGATCTTTCCAACACTTCAGTATTTGTGATTTTGTCTTGCCACTTAATACCAGGTGTTCCTCGCAGACACTTCATTTGAAAGCTGTTTAAACGTTTTTCTTGGTGTGAGTAAGTTGACCAGGCTTCTCTGCCATAATGAAGAGCACTAAGGACACAGGCTTGATAGACAAGGACTTTTGTTTTGACAGTATGCTTCCTGATCTCCTAGACTCTTTTTGTTAACCTGTTCATTGTTGTTGCTGCCTTACCAATCCTGATGTTGATTTCCTGGTCTAGGGATAATTTGTTATTTACCTCTGATCATAAATATGTAAAATGGTCTACTATCTCCAGTTCGGCGTCGTCAGTAAAGATTGATGGTAACCCATGTACACCTTGTAGCATAATCTGTGTCTTCTGTTTGCTAATTGTAAAACCAAAATCAGAACAACCATTGGAGAATGCAGATAGTAGACGTTGTAATTCTTCCTCAGCGTGGATCGTAATTTCAGTATATTCTGCAAACGCAATCTCTCTTATCAGTACCTTCCTAATTTTGGTCTTTGCCTTGACTCTCTGAGCATTGTAAAGGCCGCCATCTGAGCGTGAGTTAACGTATATACCACCATCCTGATTACGAAAGACATATTTTCAGTACAGGTGAAAAGTATATTCTAAAGAGGGTGGAGGCTTGTACACAACCTTGCTTAACTCCACTCTTAATTTCAAACTCTTCTGAAGTTCCACCATCAAACTATTCCACAATGGACAGAAGAGTTGGTGGACAGCCAATCTTCTTTAGTGCCTTGAACAGACCCTCACAACTGACCAAATCGAATGCCTTTATGGGGTAAATGAAGACAATAAACAGTGGTTGATTCTGTTCAAGGCGTTTTTCTTGCATTTGTCGCAATTAGAATATCATATCAATGGTCGACCGATTCTGACGAAAGCCACACTGTGATTCGGGGTAGACTTGATCTCCCAGGACTTGAAGTCTGCGCAGAAAATTCTGGCAAATCTTTCCCAACAGTACACAGAAGTGAGATACCCCTATAGTTGTTACGGTCACTCCGATTCACCTTGTTCTTGTACAGTGTTATGCTTCCTTGAATCTTTGAAATCCTGTGGGACTTGTCCTTCTCGCCAGCATAGCTCTATTGGCTGGTGGATCTGTAGAGTGAGTGTGTCTTGCCCACTCCTGATAACCTCTATTGGAATGCCATCCTTATCTGGAGCCTTGCCAGATGCAAGTTCGTTAATAGCACACTTAACTTCTGTTATGGTGGGAAGTTAGTACTACTACTACTACTACTACTATTGCCCCTCCTCCTCCTCCTCCTCCTCCTACTACTACTACTACTACTACTACTACTACTACTACTACTACTACTACTACTACTACTACTACTACTACTACTACTACTACTACTACTTCTACTACTACTACTACTACTACTACTACTACTACTACTACTACTACTACTACTACTACTACTACTACTACTACTACTAATACTACTACTACTACTATTACTACTACTACTACCACGACTACTACTATTACTACTCCTACTACTACAACTACTACTATGACAACTACTACTACTAAGACTACTACTACTAAGACTACTACTACTACTACTACTACTACTACTACTACTACTACTACTACTACTACTACTATTACTACTACTACCACGACTACTACTAAAACAACAACAACAACTACTTCTACTACTACTACTACTACTACTACTACTACTACTACTACTACTACTACTACTACTACTACTACTACTACTACTACTACTACTACTACTACTACTACTACTACTACTACTACTAATACAACAACTACTTCTAATACAACTACCACTACTACTACTACTACTACTACTACTACTACTACTACTACTACTACTACTACTACTACTACTACTACTACTACTACTACGTGTCCAGGTGGTCATGAGTTGGCAAGGCTTCTATGGCATTGAGGGCATTATCCACTAGTTTGGTCTCACTTGAGTAAAGCTCCAAATAGTGCTCTGACCATCTGGCCATCTGCTGTTTCTTATCAGTGATGATTTCCTCCATTTCCTCCATTTAAGGTTTTCAATGATTATCCCTTCGTACATGCTTCTGATGTCTCCCTTTTCACTTGCATTTTGAATGTACTCGCATAACATGATACAATAGTCATTTGCACACACTGCATGGCAGCCTTTTGCACATCCTTCCTAGCTTGCTTCAGCTCCCTGAGAGTGTTTCGCGTTGTTCTTTCGATGTTTTTAAGAGAGCTACTTTTTTTTTAAAATCAATCAAGGGCTGTAGTGGCTGGCTGTTGTTTTGCAAACCAGTCCTGCCTCTTATGATCCACAGTGGCATAAACCTCCACCACTGTTTTGTAAAGATTGTCCTTAAGTTTACCCCACTTTTCACTTGCTGTACAATTTTCTGATGCATCAGTAAAAGCGTCTTCAAGTTGCTGCTTAAATTCAAAGCTCTAATCAGGATCAGGGTATTAATAATATTAATTCTATGGCTAGATTTGTGTTGTGTCGTATACTCTCCAAGGCACAAAGCCGGGGTTGAAATATAGAGATCATGTGTTGCCCATGCAGCACGATCCCTCTCTCGGCCTGCCTATTTCACTACAGACGAAAGGATAACACCTCTACATCTGGAAACATACACGCTACAGAAGCTGCCGGATCATCAAATTAGTGCTCTAATTGTCCGCCTGTCGGAGCTTCGATCCTAGACCAGCTGCCAACCAAGGCTTAGGGCTTGGTCTGCCCTGCCATAACATTGTGTCTTTAGGTTGCATTTCCTCGCACCAGGATAAGCTTTTACCCTCCCAAATGTGGTCCTCCGCCCGAAACCGTTGGCACAATGTGGGGTGTCGGGTTTGGTAAGCGCTGCCCAATCTTCGGCGCTGACAGAAAGCAGGTTGTTCCGTCTACTGTCATCCGGTAGCTCAGTCATATGTGAAAAGATCTGACATTTTTTATGTTTTATATGAAAGTGCTAAACGCACAGTAATTACATATAATATGAATGCAGATTACAGTGAAAATGCCACTGATGGCACCTACCTGTAGGCTTGTATATATCAAATGCCCTACTAAGAAGGTCATTTTTGGTTATCTCAAAAACTAGAGCTGATAGAAAAAAAAAATGATTAAATGTTTGGAATCAGCAACACAAAATTACCCAAGAACAGCTTTAAAATGCAAGGCACCAAAATGTGTGTAAACCATGTGTGTAAACCATGTAAACCAAAAATGTGTGTAAAATGTGTTATCACATATAACATATCATTAATGAGGATGCTTTAAGGCTCTTCCAATGGTTAATAATTCTGTCATTGAGTATGGGTTGAGGCTGCTTTCAGTATCAAAGGGCCAGATTACTAGGTTGGAGCGCATACAGAATGCCAGTATGCGGGTGATCCTGGGGTGCACAAAGGACACACCAATTAAGGGGCGTTCATCTGAAATCCATTCGTGCCGCACCGCGCGTAATTGCTTACGTTAAACATGATCATGCCATAGTCATGTGTTAAGTGCTGACCAATGAATAAAAGAGGAAGTGCTTATCGTCCCATGATGCTTAAGTTTTGTTTCTGACCGTTGAGAAAATGGCCGGGTTGATCCAAAATCCGTCCAAAGAAGCTCAAAGAGCGGTGATTCAGTTTCTTTTATTTGAAGGATGTCGACCAGTGGACACTCATCGAAGAATGCAGGCAGCGTACGGTAACAAATGTGTCTTCGAAGACAACAGTGACAGACTGGGCACTAATGTTTCTGAAAGGACGTCAGTTCACGACAGATCTTCGACGGCGGGTCAAGTACATATTGTTGCAACAGGGGAAAAAAACCATCACCAAAATTGATGCAGCAGTACAGATGAACCGTTGTCGAAGCATACGTTCGCTAGTGAAAGAATTTTATGTGTCAGTTGGGATAATTCAAAAGTTCGTTCGTAAGAAACTGCAATATCGGAAGGTGTGTTCACAGTGGGTACCACTGATGTTGACCGACCACCAAAAAGAGAAACGCATGGGTTGGTGTTTAACCACTTGCTGCGTTACAGCGTGGAGAGTGATGCATTTCTCTTCCGCATAGTGGCAGGCGATGAATCATGGTGTCACCATTTTGAGCCGAGCAGCAAAAGAAAGAGCATGCATTGGAAGCATGCTGGATCACCAAAAGCCAAAAACATTAAGTTACAGGTTTCCGATGGTAAGGTTATTCTGAGCGCATTTCTTGACCATGAAGGGCTATTGTTGGCCGACTTTTAAGAACAGGTGTCAACATCAACTCTACCCACTACTTGGAAACACTAGACAAGCTGCAAAAAGCCATCAAGAATAAACGACCGGCATGCTTTCTCGCGGTGTGATTTTGTTGCACGATAATGCTCGTCCGCATGTCGCAAAGATTGTGCAGGAAGCATTAACAAGGAAGAAGTGGGAAATTCTGCAACATCCAGCCTAATGTCCTGATTTGTCACAATGTGATTTTCATTTGTTCGGACCTCTAAAAAAAGCTCTCAAGGGGCAACTATTTAACACAGATGCTGACGTAATGAACGCGGTAAACACTTGGTTCAGTGAGCAACCACAATCCTTTTTGTGTACGAAATTCGCCTCCTACCTAAGCAATGGAATGCTTGCCTGAATGCATACAGCGACTTCTTCTGACCAACCCATGCTGCATAATTCATTCAAAATGAATGCTTTGTTTAATTCTACCACACCTGTTAATGTTTCTTTCATGCTTTTGTAATAAAGCCATTGGAACGGGTTTCAAATGAACGCCCAAATATATGCATCACGCATATCCTGGCGCTACCAACAATGGCGGAAACTCATAGGGTCCTTCATTCCAATTGGTACCTGAGAGTTGCTGCAGATAAGGATCACTTCGTGCACGAAGCCATGGATATGGTCAAGGGTCATAGACTAAGACCAGGTAGGTGTGTGATCTAGAAACCATCAATCGTGAGAAAGAGTGGGTTAAAGTACCGGAAGGCATGTCGGATTAGCACAATGTAATAGTAACACTGGACCGTGAGTGCTGAGAATAGGCGGCGGGCCACACAGAGTTGGAGGTGCAGCAATTGATCCAGAGTAACACACATCAAGGTGACATAGTCGTCTACACCGATGGGTCAGTGGTGAGAAACAGACGGGGTGATTGGGGTTTCATTGCGAAGGCTAATGGACGATTCTTGAAAAAGGAATGTCTGGCATATGAAACTACGACCTCTAGCAAGAGAATGGAAGTGGGACAGCGGCATTCCGTTTATTATAAGAGACAACTGAAACACATGTTGTCTTCATCACGGACTCGAGGAATATGTGTAACAGAAGTGGGGTATTAGTATTAGGTGGGAAAAGGCTACTACAGCACGATTGAGCATCGGGAGTGAAAGGGGAGGAGAGATGCTCAAGTCGTGACGTGGTTTGTTGTCAAGGGGAGTTTTACATCTAGAGCAAGAACGGAGAGGACGCCATATTATGTCCAGATGTCATCTATAAGAAATAAACACCCTTTGTATAAACTCATTCGGCTCTGTTATATATGCTTAGTAAGGTGGAGAAAGAAATATTTCGTGTGGAATGGCTCACCTGAGGTCTCAGATTGTGAGAATTATATGGTTTGCCTTGGCCATTCGGGAGTGCGGTGGGATGAATAAGTTGAAGGCTGGCAGGGAATGAACCTCTTGGTGGTAGATTACCTATGGACAAGTGAGAGGTGGTCGTGTGCCTGTGGGACCAGGTGGAGAAGGTGGGTAAACAGACTGAGAACCCGTATGTGGAAAGGATGAGATTGCGGCTGATCGGCAGGGGTTCTGGAAGAATCTAAAAACTAAGATGGTAGACCAGGAGAAATTTCAATCAGATAGCGGTGGGGACGATTAGTAGTGTGACTCTTTGTTGGCTGCTGAACGAAGGGACGGGGCGAGTATGGGAATGTCCTGAGTGCAGTGATAGTGATTCTTAGCTCAACTCAACTTAATTAATGGCCACATATACCATATAACTAATTATCACAAATGTTTGTAGCTACAGAACTGTGCGCTTTACTGCCTCGGTAATCGTGATAATCATGCTTGTCATCAGTGGTTTGGTCGCTTGCTGTCGCTGCTGTCTTCGAGGATCGCGAGCCACGACAACAAACACGTTGATGTACAATGCACCAGTGACAGGTTAGTCTGGTGACTGCTCTGTCAAGGAATATATCATGATGTGTGTCAAATTATTACTGCTATGATACAGTAATGTACTGAATGAGTTAGCCAAGTTATCATGCTTACTGAACATCGAATCATCTAATCTAAACGTGGTCGGATCCCTTCTTGAGTATTTCCCTTGGAGATGGGATGGGATGGGACTGACGACAGTGTTGTCAAATTAAAAAGTAAAGAATCCTTTTTGTTCGCTTTTGGTAATGATGGGCATATGGTGCTTCGCCCAATATTTAAAAAAGCAGACGGAGGGCGATGTGATCCCACCGGCGGCATTCACTTCCCATGACGTTTCCTGGTACTCATTTTATACTGGGTCGAACTAGAAGCCCAGGCCAAATGTAAAATCCCTAATTGATGCGAATTCGAACCCATGCCCACCGTGCCGGCACGCGAGCTCTAGCCAGTGCCATAACGCGGCTTCCATCCAGTTGTTGGTGTTCACAACATTCATTTGACAATGTTTATTCAATGTGACTGTAATATACACAATAAATAATTGATGTACCAAAGATGAGTGATTGGAAGGGCCGAATGTAAGTCGGGCCAAGCGTGTCCAATTTCTGATCCTTTGAAAATAAATTTCGTTCGTTCCATCAGGGCGGAGAGTACAGTTAACCTGAGCTACCAGATCAAACCTGCCTTAAATTGGCACCAGAAAATATCTTGGAAAGTAAACGGCGTAATAATGACCATGTCACCCACCTAATACTGGTCTAACAATATGGTTTTAGCACCAGATGCCAAATGGTCCTTACGGCCTGTAATAGAGATTTTTTATATACGTAATGGTCGGGCTGTGCAAATGTTAAAACTTACAAAACACAAAGGAATGTGTACACTATATGCATGCTCTCGTGACCAGAGGGCTTAGGTACAGCCAGGCTTTGAAATTGATCACTACACGGTACAGCTCCCCACCCAGAGTACAACATACGGTCCACAGTACAAATCCCCGTCCGGAGTAAACCGCCCGTCCAGAGTAAAACTGCCCGTTCAAAGTACAACTCCCCGTTTAGGGTACAACTGCTCGTCTAGGGTAAAAATGCCCGTCCAGAGTGCACCTCTCATTCCAGAGTACAACTGTCCGTCCAGAGTACAACTCCCCGTACAGAGTACAACTTCACGTCCAGAGTATAACTCCCCGTCCAAATTACAACTCCCCTTCCAGATTACACTCTCCGTCCAGAGTACAACTCTTCATCCAGATTATAACTCCCCGTTCAGAGTATAACTCTCCGTCCAGAGTACAACTGTCCGCCCAGAGTACAACTCCCCATTCAGAGTGCAACTCTCCATTCAGAGTACAATTGCGCTTCCAGAGTACAACTCTCCGTCCAGAGTAAATTTGCCCTTCCAAAATATAACTCCCCGTCCAGAGTACAACTCCCCGTCCAGATTACAACTCCCCGTCCAGAATATAACTCCTCGTCCAGATTACAACTCCCCGTCCAGAGTACAACTCCCCGTCCGGATTACAACTCACCGTCCATAGTACAACTGTCCGTCAGGAGCACAACTCCCAGTCAGGAGTACAACTCCCCGTCCAGTGTACAACTTTCCGTCTAGAGTACAACTCTCCATCCATATTACAGCTCCCCGTCCAGATTACAAATCCCGGTCCAGAGTACAACTGTTCGTCCGGAGTACAATTCCCAGTCTGGAGTACAACTCCCCGTCCAGGATACAAGAGGGATGGAATCAAGTGTTAGTGCAGTTGTGTTTTCAGTATGTTTATTAAGATTAGCTGTGTGTCCTGTGTGTTAGCTGTGTGTCCTATAGTGAGGGCAACCGTGGCTGAAAGGTCATGGTGTTAGCTTCAGGCTCAGAAGTCACGGGTTCAACCCCAGAATTGGGCGAGGAATGTTTCCATGAACCATTGGTACCTAATAATATCGTACATCTCCCCGATCTCTTAGGTAGTGAAATCGGTTATCTAGTCTTCGTGGATAAAGGCGAAAAACACCGGTCTCGTGTGCAAGTTAACAATCCCAGGTCAGTCGGAAATTGCAAAGAGTAGGCCGTATGGTCACTGGGCTGAGAAAAATTATAAGGAAAGACAAACTTACCCATGAATACATAGAACCGTTTATATTGGATGGAATTTATCTAGAGACAGCAAACCTTTCACAAATGCATGACGAAAGCATGGCATAATGATCTTTAAGGTGCATACTAGATTTGAATCTTGGAATGAAAATGAACACATTAGGAATAAAAAGAGATGTGGTTTCCGAGACGAATGTTGCAAATTCCTTGGACTGCCATTTTATCTAACAATGACTGCCTGAAAGAGGCTGATAAAACTAGAACTGTGTATTCAACAATACGAATGAGACAGAGTTTTCTTTGTTCATGTGATGAGAAGACAGGCATTGGAGACCATCGTGTCGAATGGAAAGATCAAAGGGAAGAGAGGCAGAGGCCGACATGGATTGAGACGGCGGCATGGAGGAATGTCATCAGCAGAGTTGATCAAGAACACCAAGGACCGAGATCTGTGGAGAGACATAAGCGCCTACGCCAGCTGGCCAGGACTTAATAATATTGAAATAGATTTCATGCACTTTCCTGGAAAGAGAAGAGAAGAAGAGGTAGTATTCTGTTTATATTTAATTTCACCTTGATCTTTTCGTTCCAGTTTAAGATCCGAGAGGCATCCAAGCTAAGCTATATACCCATGAACACTCATCTTACCATCAATGCTAATGACGGATAAAGGCAGCTGTGTGCTTAGAGCTGTGTGCTTGGAGCGGTGTGCTTGGAGCTTTTCTTGCTTGGAGCTATGTGTTATGAGCTGTGAGCTTGGGGTGGGTGTGCTTAGAGCCGCGTTCTTCCACCAAAACAGGAATCATCTATTTGTTTCATCTTATGTAGTTCTACTGTACGTGATGTCAATAAATTGTCCAGCCTTCTGTTTGTGTCTTCTTTGTTCAAATTTACAATGTGGAACAATATGTCCTTGAATATATATTAGCACAATCCCAGACCTACGGTTTGGTGTATTCAGCCGTGCAACCTTCACCTTGGCTCATATGGTTTATATTTGACGTATAGTAAAGTGCAAGCTACTTTAATTAACTTGAGCCCAATCTCAATATAGATAGAGTCCTTTACAACCCTTTATATCTATCACCTATTTTGTCATTTATACCCCTTTACATCGATCATTTATTTTGCCCATGCATCAAAAACAAATAATAGTTGCATATCCTTTACAGGACATCGCAGTCAACCTCAGAAATTTTTTTGCTGTTCGTGATTTCTTGGCAAGTTTACGTTCAGCAGTTTGCCATTGCTTTCTGAACAATCATACCTTTAATCAACGCAAGGCGGCCTGCTTCCAAATCGCCAGCAGCATTGTTTCGAACGCAGTATGCGGGATTACGAATTCGTCCGTAACTCCTTGGCCACAGAGCCGACACAATATGATGGTCCTGACACTTCACATACCCACACAGGTTCCTGCAACGGGACTATGTGGGTTCGATTCTTTAACCTAGATCTGGTCTCCCAGGTCGATCCGGCCTAAAATAAATATCAGGAAAAGTGTTGGGGAGAAAAGGCGGACTGCTAGATACCTGTCCATGCCACCCAACAAGGGTCCATCGGTCCATAGAGATATGGGTATGGAAGTACGCCCAATGCATCTTAAGACGTGAAAAATTGTACATTTTCTATTACTTTAGTAGTGCTAGTCGTACAATCTTCAAAGCAATGGGTAGCCCCATAATTATTCCTCTCCTGTACCATCAGAAACCACACGCTCATCATTGCCACATGTGAACTCGTGAAGGAAACAGTAGTTTCGACCAGATCAAATCGCCAGAGCACCGACAAGAAGCCGCCCTTCACTCAAATATGCAGTTTATTGTCGAAGGGAAGAGGAGTAGAAACACACAAGCAAGCTTCTAACTAACCAACGACAACTAATACAATACACACACTACGATCCTAACTTCTTCGACTTAGTCTCACAGATTATAACTCATTTTAGTGTATTGAAAGTAAAAAGTAAAGCAAATGATACTTTGACACACTTCAAAGAGTACTGGCATATGGTGCTAGACCCATATTTTTATGGACCATTCGCCACTCTGTAGGTGTTGTGGTCAGTATCACGTCGGTCGCTTCTACAAGACAAGGCAAAGAATCTGCCTGGTCAGCAAAACAATGTTGTAACTGTCCATTCTGTAGGAGCTTCGATCCTAGGCAGTTGCTGACCTAGCCTTAGGGCCTCGTTGCCCTCCTATGATATTTAGTCTCTATATTGAATTTCCTTGCACTAGGAAAAGGCTGTACACTTCTAATTGCGCTCCAGGTATCCATTGTAGGCTGGGTCAATCTTGGACCACGATGAGCATTCGAGCCATGACCACCGAGCCGACAGGGGACCGTCTAGCCATTATGCTACAGAGGCTAGATGTATTGTATTTATTTAATTTAATGTCGCATTTTGAAACTAACATTTGGTGAACTGAAAAGGATGTTATATTATTGTAGAATTATACAAGTTGTATAACAACTCTAAGTCGGATATGACTGAGATGCCGTGTAACAGTTGGCGGTACCACCTGCATTCTGTTAGCACCGAATTTTGGGCGGCGATCATCAAACCCGACACCTCTTGTTGTACCAACGGCTTCGGGAGGAAGAGTGCAATTAGGAGGTGCAAGCCTTACCCTGCTGCGAGGAAATGCACCCTAATGGCTAAATGTCATGGCAGGGCAACCAGACCCTAAGGCTAGGTCAGCAAGTGTCTAGGATCGAAGCTCCGACAGGTGGATATTTACAGCATTGCTTTGCTGATCAGACATTTTCTGCACCTTGTCTTGTTCCAGGTGTATTGATTTCATCTTTCCTCTGGAGTAAACTAGACAGGCCGAGAGAGGGATCATGCTGCATAGGCAACACATGATCTCTACAATTCATCACAGGCTTTGTGCTATTTTAGGTATAACTCCATCCCTGGTCCCCCGCCTTATAGTTATTTTGCCATTTTAAGGGCAATGTAACAATCAACCATGGAATGCAGGTGGTGTATGGAATTTTGAGGGCAGCCGACAGATAGTTGTTAGTTATGGTCTCAAGTTTCAAGACAGTAGGCAAAAGATCTCTTTATTAACGAGACAATGGCTACACTCTCCGGCCAGTATGGTCACTGCCAGGAAGGAAAGCAACGGCAAACAATATTCTTTAAAGAGGCATAGTTTATAATAATTCGTCAAATCACAGAACGTCACAAGAAAAAGACAGCAACACTGAAATTGGCAAAATGAATGTAAGTACTTTAAGCGAAGACGGAAAGTTAAATAACATCAAACAAGAAATGCGGAGAGAAAATATTAATATATTAGGAATGTGGTAGAAGCAATGGAAAGGGACAGGGATTCAGACAGGGTAGGATTTTAAGAGTATATGTTCTGGGGGAGAAGAAAGGCAAAGAGGTGAAGCGATTATCTTGGATCTACAAACATCAACATCTTTTAAAGGTTATTGGACAGTGTCAGACAGGGTTCTATTGGCAAAATTAATCGGCAGAACTTTTTACATAAACGTCATTCAAATATATGCCCCAACAGGAGAAAGAATGAAGATAGTTTATAGGAATTTTAGAATGACATGGGGAATGCACTGAATAAATGTAAAAATTCAGAAATACATATTATATTCAGTGTCTTCAATGCGAAAGTAGGAAATTGAAGCGATTGATGCACAGTAGGCAAACATGGGTTTGGGAGAACGAAACAAAAGAGGATACAGACTTGTAGAATGGGCATAAGAGCATGAAATGATTGTCGGAAACACCTAGTTTAAAAAACATCGTAGAAGGTTAAGGACATGTCGGAGTCCTGACTGCAAGATTAGACACCAGATTGATTACTTCCTGATTATGAGAAGGTTTCGAAATACGTTAACAACTTCAAAAACAGTTCAAAAATGCAGTTACATAGATCACATATTGATTACAGGCACATTGAAGGTTAAGATAAAGGAAGTCAAATATACACCAGGAAAAACTAAATATGATCTGTGTACATTGAAAAATTACAAGGAATTAAAAGACAATTTTTAACATGGAAGTAAAGAACAGATTTGATATATTTTCTGATCTAGATATCATATTTCAAGATGTGGATGATCAATGGGAAATGTCGAAGAATTCAATCAGTTTGGCTGCAGAAACACATATTCCAAAATTAAAGAAAGTAGGTTGTAAGAAGTGGATTTTTTTTTTTTCGCGTTTCCATTCTGTTTCAAGATATTGCAGTCAACATCAGCATCTTTCAGCTGTATTTTGATTCCTAGGCTAGACTACGCTCATCAGCACGCCACGACTTTCTTAGCGACCGGCTCCATACTCTCATAAGTCACTGGCGCGACTCGAACCGGTAAGAAATGGATGACTGGAGAAATTGTACTACTAATGGAAACACTGACACAACAATATTAATACTGACAAATATGAACAGATTCACGGAAATGTCATAACATTATATTTGGAGGCAAAAGAAGCATGGTTCGAGAAAGAATGCATAGAAATTGAAAAACAACACAATAGTAAAATATACCAAATTAATGCACACAAGAATTAAGGAGTTTACTAATAAAACAATACATTCATCAACGGGCTGCCTAAAAACAAAAGATGGAAAAATCATAGTATAAAAAGATCAGATTTTAGATGCATAGTCACATTATGTGAAACACCTTTATGACGATACAAGAGAAGAACAGTACAATATTAGAAATAATATTGAAGGAACAGGTATCAGGTCTTAGTCAGATATGACTGAGCTACCGTATGACAGTAGACGGTACTACCTGCTTTCTGTTAGCGCCGAATGTTGGGCGGCGCTTACCAAACCCGACACCCCACATTGTACACCGGCTTCGGGCGGAAGAGCACAACTTGGAGGGTACAAACCTTATCCTGGTGCGAAGAAATGCAGTCTAAAGACAAAATGTCATGGCAGGGCAGACCAGGCCCTAAGACTTGGTTGGCAACTGGTCTATGATCGAAACTCCGGCAGGCGGACAGTTAGAGCATTGCTTTGCTGATCCGGCAGCTTCTGCAGTTTTTCTTGTTCCAGATGTATTGGTGTTACCTTTCCTCTGGAGTGGACTAGGCAGGCCGAGAGAGGGATCATGTTGCATGGGCAACTCATGGTCTCTATATTTTAGGCCAGGCTTTGTACTATGGAGAGGCAATAACTCCATCCTTCGTCTTAACCGGTCTCTGAATCAAGGCGAGAGGCAACTGTTACGGGTTATAAGTCCTTGTCAATTGACGTAGACATGTGGAGCCACGGGTTGCCTCTGACGGTGGAAGACACCTACAGGTGTCACTGATTAGCTACCTCCTGCCTCAAGCTGGGCAGCCCCCGACCAATTGGGTGCTGATCCGCCACAGCCTGCCTGCTTCAATGGGTGCTTGGGGTTAGGACTAAATCTGAATCGCAGGCTAGTAAAACCAATGCACCAGGCACTAATAAAAAGTAAAATAGAAACCTCAAGCTACGGCTTGCAACCTGGAACGTAAGAACCATGTGACTATGATTTTCCACTGACTTGACGAATATTAACGATATGAGAAAAACTGCTGTGATTGATGCCGAACTCAATCGTCTTAACACTGATATTGCTGGCCTGCAGGAGATTCGCCTCGCCGAGGAAAGGTTACTTAGGGAAAACATTTACACCAATTTTTGGAAGGGTAGAGGGCAGGCAGAAAAAAGGCAACATGGTGTGGGATTTGCAGTGAAGAATTCGCTACTGTGAATGATTGAAATTCCAGCTGGAGGTAATGAAACACTATTATCCCTGCGTCTGGCAATCTCTTGTGGTTTTGCCACCATTGTTACTGTATATGCACCGACACTCGCTTCCTGTGATGATGTGAAGGATTCGTTCTACGAGGAGTTAGATTCATATGATCAAGGCAGTTCCAAAATTCGACTACATTTATATGCTCGGTGATTTCAATGCTCGTGTGGGCAAGGACTCGAGTTCATGGCTAGTGTGCCTTCGAAAATACAACATCGGTCGCATGAATGAAATGGGCAAAGGCAGCTGGAGCATAGCACCATAAATGTCCTATGTATTACAAACTCCTTTTTTAAAACAAAAGAGCTGCAATAGGTCACATGGGAAACATCCAAGATCCGGCCATTGGCATCAGCTGGACTTCATCATCACAGGGAGACAACATCTGAACCATACATTATTAACTCGAAGTTCCCACAGTGCTGACTGTGATACGGTTCATTCTTTGGTTGTTGCAAGAGTTGGACTGAGACCGAAGAAAATCTACACAGCTAAACATAAATCTAGCCCCAGGATTAATATTATTAACACTCACGATCCTGAAAAGATTAATATTATTAACACTCACGATCCTGAAAAGTGCTTTGAGTTTCAACAGCAACTTGAAGACGCGTACACTGATACATCAGAAAGTTGTACAAGTAAGTGAAAAGCGGGATAAACTTAAGGAAACTCTTTATGAAACTGTGGTTGGGGTTTACGGCACTTTGGATCACAAGAGGCAGGACTGGTTTGCTGCAAACAGCCAGACACTGCAGAAATTGATTGATAAATATAAGATAGCTCTCTTAAGAAGAAACAAGGAAAGAACAACACATAACACTCTCAGTGAGCTGAAGCAAGCTAGGAAGGATGTGCAAAAGGCTGAGTGCAAATGACTATTGGATCAAGTTATGTGAGTCCATTCAAATCGCAAGTGATAAAGGAAACATCAGAAGCATGTACGAAGTGATAAAGAAAGCCTGTGGTCCAATGATCAAATGAAGTGCACCACTGAAAACCTTGACTGGAGTAATCATCACTGATAAGAAACAGCAGATGGATAAATGGGTAGAGCACTATTTGGAGCTTTACTCAAGTGAGACCAAACTAGCGGATGATGCCCTCAACGCCATAGAGGCTCTACCAACTCTTGACCACCTGGACACACTTCCCACCATAACAGAAGTTAAGTGTGCTATAAATGAGCTTGCATCTGGCAAGGCTCCAGGAAAGGATGGGATTCTAATAGAGGTGATCAGGAGTGGGCAAGACACACTCACTCTACAGATCCACCAGCTAAAAGAGCTATGCTGGCAAGAAGGACAAGTCCAGCAGGAATTCAAAGATTCAAGCATCATAACGCTGCACAAGAACAAGGGCGAACGAAGCGACTGTAACAATTATGGGGGTATTTCACTTCTGTGTACTGTTGGGAAAGTATTTGCCAGAATTGTCCTGCGCAGACTTCAAGTCCTGGGAGATCAAGTCTACCCCGAATCACAGTGCGGCTTCCGTCAGAACCGGTCTACCATTGATATGATATTCTCATTGCGACAGATGAAAGAAAAATGCCGGGCACAAAATCAGCCACTGTTTATTGCCTTCATAGACCTCTCAAAGGCTTTTGATTTGGTCAGTCGTGACGCTCTGTTCAAGGCTCTAAAGAAGATTGGCTGCCCACCAACTCTTCTGTCCATTGTGGAATCGTTCCACACAGGCATGAAGGGTATAATCAAGTTTGATGGTGCACTTGAGAAGAGCTTGAAATCAAGAGTGGAGTTAAGCAAGGTTGTGTACTATCCCCCACCCTCCTTGGAATATACTTTTCTCTTCTACTGAAATATGCCTTTCGTGATCTGGATGCCGGTATATACATTCAATCACGCTCAGATTGCGGCCTCTATAATGTTCAGAGATTGAAGGTCAAGACCAAATTTAGGAGGATACTAATCAGAGAGTTGCATTTTGCGGGTGATGCTGCAATTACGACCCACTCTGAGGAAGAATTATAACATCTACTATCTGCATTCTCCAATGCTTGTTCTGAATTTGGTTTAACAATTAACAAAAAGAAGACACAGATCATGTCACAAGGTGCACATGGGGTACCATCAATCTTTACTGACGACGCCGAACTAGAGATATTAGACCATTTTCTCCCCCGATGTGTCTCCACCTTGCCGTGGTGGGGGAGCTTGCGTGTCCCATCGACCCCATGTGCTTGCCGATGGGTGAAAACTACATATCGGACGGCTCATGGGATAGGGACCAGACTAAGATGAGACACAACCTGCTGCTCTGCAGGTGAGACTGAGGATAGCAGTCAAATATTTAAATCAGGCGCACGAAGGCAGAATATCTTGGTCCGGACAAAACACTAAAGGCTCCCTGTCGAGGGCTGTGGCTGAACGCCTCTAAGCCACAAACCCTTGGACCTGAGAGCCAGGCCGATACCCACCTTTCGAAAAATAAAGGAGTGATACTGAGCAAGCTACATGCTCAGGTCTGATACAAGTTCGAAGGCTCTCCCGGATGAGAGGGCTATGGCCGTTTCTCGTTCACCGCTTCACGAAGGTAAGGTGCTGAGCCGGCAGCACAAGTAGCCTACCTCGTGAGCGAGTACAAAAAGTCAAAAAAAGTGCACCAGCCGAAGAAAATGGCTGCGAAAACTGTATCTAACTCATAGAGAGTGTAGACAAAAGTGGAAGAACGTCTCAATGACGCAAAATGGAACGCACGGCGAGCGAACCTATTGCGTGGTCCGAAAGCAAAAGCTTACCGAGTGGGTGTCGCTCGCAGTCTGACCGTCCCTGGTGTGTGCTGAGCGATCAGGGGCAAACGGGTTGCCCAACACATGGAAGTGAGGAACTAAAGCAGCCATGAGCAGGACGTGGCAACTCCTCGGGTGAGCCCAGTCACAGAGCAATATGTGCCGGCTCTGCAATTATGGAAGCCTCCTTGGATAGCGAGGGAATGCTCATGGTCTGCCCCTGCCTTCCCTTGAGGGCCGACCACGATGTCGTTCATCGTTCTATCTTGACCAGCTGAGATGTTAGCGACATCACAACAGTCCAACGTGCCTCGAAACCAGAGGATAGTTAACCTCATTAAAAAATGCCCGCTGAAGTCGGAAGTGTCGTCCTACGGGTGGCAAACTAAAAATTGACACTACGCAATTACGTCCGAGTGAAATGTCTCGTCCGAATGTCTCTCGTGCTAGGAACAGCTCTGACTACCTAGTTTCCGAATGCCGCTCTTGTTCGGAACAGCTCTGACTGGGTGGTTTTCCGAATGTCTGTTGTGCCTGGAAAAGCTCTGATGGGCGCAACGACAAGCACATGTCCGAAAACTCGCTGAGTGGATGCCGTCTGCAAACCTGTCTGGTTTGTGCGGGAATGACCCGGGGAAACGAAGTGACCAATATATTGAAGTGAGGATTTAAAGCAGCCATGAGCAGGACGTGACGATCTCCCTCGGTGAGCCCAGATCCAGGGCGTTATGTGTCGGCCCTGCAACTATGGAAGCAACCTTGGATGGCGGCAAATGCTATGGACTGTCCCTGCCTTCCTTTGAGGTATGACCGTTGTCTTCGACCGTTCAACCTTGGCCAGCATGGTTGTAGATGGCACCACAAAAGTGAGAGTCTCCCAGGAATGCTACCTGGTCAAAAAAGCACGCTAAAGTCGATGTGTTGGCCTACGGGTTTCGGCCCAAGGGCGCATAACAGACACACCGCAATCACATCTGAAAAAACACTCCGGATGAACGAAAAGAAGAAGAATAAGAAGACCATTTTAAATATCTAGGATCAGAGGTACATGGCAAATTATCCCTAGACCTGGAAATCAACATCAGGATTGGTAAGGCAGCAACAACAATGAACATGTTAGCAAAATGAGTCTGGGAGAATAGGAAGCTTACTGCCAAAACAAAAGTCCTCGTCTACCAAGCCTGTGTCCTTAGTACTCTTCTTTATGGCAGTGAAACCTGGACAACTTACTCACACCAAGAGAAACGTTTAAACATCTTTCATATGCGGTGTCTGCGAAGAATACTTGGTATTAATTGGCAAGACAAAATCACAAAAACTGAAGTATTGGAAAGATCAGGTTGTGTGACGGTGTGTTCCGTGCTCAGTCTTATTAGACTTAGATGGATAGGACACGTTAGGAGGATGGATGATGGTTGAATGCCAAAGGACATCTTTTTTTTTTTTTTTGGGGGGGTGAATTACAGATGGGTAGGAGATCTCAGGGTCGGCCTCTACTACGATACAAAGATGTGTGTAAGCGGGACATGATTGAAACAGGCATTGATTATGCACATTGAGAGCAAGTCGCCGTTGAACGTGTTGTATGGAGGGCAACTATCAGAAATGGAATAAAGACAAAGGAGAAAATGGTTGCAGAGAAAGCACAAACAGAGCGTGAGAGACGTAAGATGCTGCAAGATGGTGTAAATGACCATGTTTTGGGCTGAGTGGTCTCGAGGTATGGTGTCCGCCTCGAGTGCTGGAGGTCCCGGGTTCAGGCCCCGGTGAGGACCGGGATTTATTTTTTAAAAATCCACCTGGACTTCAAGTAATAAAATTTCCCCTGGTCTCTGGGTAGTGAGATCGGACGCCCGTGTGTATTGTTGCGCACGTAAAACATCCCTTGGCAGTTGGAAATCGAAAAAGAGTAGCCTTACGGCGCTGCCCGGGCAAAATTTCGAGTTAAAAATCTACCCAAAGTATTTCAGGATCCTCGCCGATGCAACGGAGTTCGTGCATTGAGCTGAGGTTTGAGTTAGGAGTAAAACGGTGCACTTATGGGTTAAACCGTGTGCCGTGATGTTGATCCAACGACTAAACGAAACGAAACTAAACGACCATGTTTTCACATGCATCCACTGTGGACAAACATTTACAGCACGAACTGGCCTTATCGGCCACACTCGCCACCGCAATGTATCGTTCTTATTAAGCCTTTTTGAAGCACAATGTACCAAACTATCGTCTGTCAAGACGGAAAGGTGCCAGTGAATGAATGAATGAATGAATGAATGAATTAATTAATTAATTAATTAATTAATGACCATCAATTTTGAAGATGGATATTCAGAATGCTCTTAACCATTTTGAAATATGCAAGACCCCGGTTCAGATATCACAACAGAAATGTCAAATGCCTTTGAAGAATGTGTAATAGACCAAGTCACCAGACTTCTGAACACAATATATGATACTGGAGATATACCTCCTGAATTATGTAATTCTGTATTTATTGGCATCCCAAAGAATCAGGGGCCTTGGAATGCGATCAACATCGAATAATTAGTATAATGAGTCACATCATGAAGATTTTGCTAAGAATTATCATTCAAAGAGTTACGACTAAAATACAATCAGAAATAAGAGAAAAACAATGTGGGTTTGTAGGAAAGAATGGTACAGTAAACGCTGCGTATATGCTTAGAACATTATTTGAACGTTCTATAGAAGTAAACAAAGACCTACATCTTTGTTTTATTGACTACACAAAGGCTTTCGATAAAGTAAGAAATGTCAACATGATGGAGATGCTTGCAGATCTGCAAATTGATGGGAAAGACCGCAGACTTGTAAAATACATATATTGGAAACAATAAGGTGCCATAAGGATGGATAATGAAGTAGTCATTTTCAGCCTATTAAGAGAGGTGTGAGACCGAAATGATTAATGTGATCCAGATATTTTTTTCTTGTACAGTGAAAATATTTTCAGAAATGTGACAAGATATGAAAGGAATCATCATTGGGGGACGTAACATCAATAACATTAGATATGCAGATGATACAGTGTTGATAGCTGACAATGAGCAGGATCTGCAACATTTAGTAGATGAAGTTGTTGCGCATAGTTAGAATTAAATTGTTAGAAGACACAGATCATGGTCGTCACTAGGAAGAAAGAAATACCAATGTAATATTCAAGTAAATGGGAATATTCTTAACTAAGTGATTCAGTACAATTATCTCGGAACAGACATAACCTCTGATGGGAGATGCTTTGAAGAGATTAGAACAAGAATGAATCGTGGCCTTTGCAAGACGAAAAACATACTGACCATTTTGTTGTTGTTGTGAAAACGTCATTTGCAACAAGAAAAATAGTGTTGTGGTGCTACATAGAACTTGTATGGATGTGAAGCGTGGACAATAAGCAGACAAGATGAAAAACATCTGATGACGGTGGAGATGTGGTTTCTCAGGAAAATACAAAGATTACCATGGACAGACAGGAAAACCAATGACCAAGTCCTACAAGAAACAAATGAAAGTCGTAAACTGATTAGTGAAATTAGGCGTAAACAGTCAACATTTTTTGGTCACGTTATGAGGAAAAATAAATTGGAGAACTTGGTGACAACTGGCAAGATTGAGGGTAAAGAACAAGGAGGAGGCAGATAAGTAAACATGACAGCCCACGTTTATAGGCACGGCACATGATGAATAAACAGACATCGTCTGCCATGACGACAAGCTTCTTATTCTTCTTCTTCTTCTTCTTCTTCTTCTTCTTCTTCTTCTTCTTCTTCTTCTTCTTCTTCTTCTTCTTCTTCTTTCTTTCATTCATTCATTCATTCATTCATTCATTCATTCATTCATCCGCAGAGTTATTTCGGGCGTGATTGCGTTGTGCCTGTTTACGGCAGAACTGCGGTCTTGCGCCGTTAGGCCGACACATCCGACTTAGCAGGCATTTGTTGACCGGGTTAACCTTCCCGGGTTGACTACAAGCTACCGGTGACACTAATACAATAATGAATGGCTCATGTTGCATACAAATTAAAACATAACCAGGTAACCCATGTTAACATGCCAACAGACAATACGTTTTGTGTCAACTTGAGAGTGGAGTTGTATTTGTGAGTACAGCGATGTATATTGGGAGTATTAGGATGTTTTAAATCATTTGGATTTGTGAAACAGTGATGTATAATGGGTGTATAAATATGTTTTACATAACCTACTGTTACACCGTCTAAAGAAGCTACATGGCTATTGTTATGTAGTTTCTTATTATAGCTTTTAAAACCTGACAACATTGGCCAGGGATATATGTTACAGGGAGTTTGAAACTAACCAGCATTTGTGGTTGTTGTCTCAACGTTAACACTAGGGTGAGTCATGCTCGCCTTATGCAATAAGTCCCTACCATTGAATGTAGGGATGTTATATGGAACCTGTTTTGCTTTATTGCTGTGAATCATAGAACGAGAATGAGAAAACTGGGAAGAGCTTGGAATCAACCGAAATGTGGTTTCTGGGAAGACTGTGGTGAATACCTTGGACTACCAGAGTAATTAACAACGATAACCTGAAAGAGGCTAATGAAATTAGAAAAGTATATATATATATATATATATATATATATATATATATATATATATATATATATATATATATACACACACACACACACACACACACACAAACGCTACAAAACTAGTCTGATATAGGACTTACTCGTAAGACAAGAATTAGGGTGAAGGAACCCACAAAAACCAAGGACCTCAACAATAACGACAGCTGAGGAAGCAGGTTGAACGGGGCCGAATTTTGAATTTTTGTTTTGAAAATTGGAATATATATATAAGAGAATGTTTGTGTGTGTCTTTGTTTGTGTCTTTGTGTGTCCCTTATACATTCGCGAACGGTCCATCCGATTGAGATGAAATTTTCTACAGATGTTCTCATTCCCGCCAAGCCAACTGGCATAGTTTGTTAGTTTAGAAACAGTTATTTACGTATTAAATTGAATTTAATTAAAATATTACAACGGGACATAACTTAAGAAAAACGAACGAACGAACGAACAGACTTTATTTTCGAAGGGTAACAAATTGGGCACGCAGGCCCGTCTTACATTCGGCCCTACCAATCACTCATCTTTCGTTCATCAGTGCATAGTGCATTCACATAGGAAAAAAAACAACCATTGTCAAATGAATGTTCTAAGCATAAACAATGCGTGTTACCATGTTATGAGACAAATCCCCCACCCACCCACCCCATCTATCTATCCGCGTGTCCCCCACACACACATCCACCGCACAACCACACACATACCCACAGGCACATACATGACCCCATCCATCCACGCATCCCCCAGCCAACACATCCAAAATACACCCCCACATACATCATTTCCCTACCCACACACACACATCTAACACCCACTACACATCCCCCACCCAACCACATACCCAGGCAGACATGCATGTAATTACCCATCCATACCCACACACACACACATCCTCCACCCATCCCATAACCTACCAACACTCACCCACCCACGTAACCTCCATCACCCACCCACACACCCCCAAACACTCAGCCAGACACACATCCCCAACCACATTTCCAACACCCACACACACACATATTCCCGCCAACTCACATATCCTGCACTTACCCACACACAAAACCCGAACCCATCCACACATCCCCCACTTTCACACATATCACCCACCACAAACCTCCCCCACCCACACATCCCGCACCCACACATCCCCTCCAACCCCCAACCTACACACACTCACCCTCCCACACATCCTCCACTCACCCACTCGCCAACCATCAAACCCCGATCTCCAAACCCCAATTACACATCCCTTAACTACACATCTCACCACCCATACACTCACACACACACACACACACACACACACAACACATCTCCCCACCCATACACACATCCTCACCCATCAACACATTCCTCATCCAAAAACACACCAACCACCCACACACACCCCACCACCCACATATACCCCACCAACACACATCCGCCTTCTCACCCACACACACATCCCCCACCCATACACTCATCTCTCACACACATCCACCCACTCACGTACTCATCCATCAACCACTCACACCCACACATCACCCACCCACCCATCAACACATGCATCTCTCATCTACCCTCCCACCCACACACACAACAACTACACAGCCAAACACACATCCCCCATCCTCACATACATCCTTCATCCACCGGCACATCCCACACCTCCCCCATCTTAAACAACACCCGACGAATAAACGCATCCCCCCACATTAATTCCCCATACACATCCCCACCCACACACACAAATCTCCCCACCCACCCACACATCCCCCACCTACAAACATCCTCACCGGCCACACATACATCTTCCACCTATTCACATTTATCCCATTCACACTCACACACTCAGACCCACACAGACATATAACACTCACAGACACACCCCACACCCATCCCCTACACCCATCCGCAACCCACACACATCTCCCACACACCCATTCACCCACCCAAATACAAATTCCCTACCCACACCCCCAACCAACCAACGCCCACATATTTCCAACCATCCTCCCAAATATCCCCACCCACACACACATTCCTCACACATATACATCCCCACCGACCACACATCCCTTCACCCATTCACATATCATGCAGCAACCAACACACATCCCCCACACACAACCCCTCCACACATACATCCCCCCCCACACATCCCTAACATACACACTTACAAACACACCCATACACACATCCTCACATCTAGACACATACATGATGCCTCACATGATCACTGAAACTAATAAGAACAAACTTCCACACTTTACACACAATTGAGACACTGACGATTGTCGTGAGCATTCTCGTAAAAATTGTAAGAAATGGAAAAAACATGTACATATACATTGCGTAGCGCAAAAAATTGGTGATACAATTCAACTCTCTCTCTTTTCTCTCACTCTTTTCTCTCTCTCTCTCTCTCTCTCTCTCTCTCCTCTCTCTCTCTCTCTCTCTCTCTCTCTCTCTCTCTCTCTCTCTCTCTCTCTTTCTCTCTCTCTCTTCTCTCTCTCTCTCTCTCTCTCTCTCTCACTCTCTCTCCCCCACTCACTAACGCTCTCACTCACATTACAGTAATGTTATACTATACATGATAAAATCAAGGGTCATACATACAAAATGATAATGTGAAAGATTAAAATACACAAAAAATATGGAATGGCATGTTACAGGACATGCGTGCACTCAACTCTCTCTCTCTCTCTCTCTCTCTCTCTCTCTCTCTCTCTCACACACACACACACACACACACACACACACACACACACACACACACACACGCATCCTCAACTATAATTGATCATATATATGTTACTTGTCCAGATAATATTATTGAATGTTCTGTTCCTGTTTGTACAGTTAGTGACCACTACCCGCTATGTTGTACATGGTCAAGAATTGGGTTCAAACCTCTTAAACATAAACATGTAAGTATCAAATTTAGGAATTATAAAGCATTCAACCAAGATTTATTTTTGCAAGACTTAAGAAAAGCAGCCCTTGATCACGTTTACCACTTCCTGACCCGGACGATGCATTAGCTTTCTGGACAAAGACAGTCTACAATGTGTTCGATAAACACGTGCCAATCAAAGAAGTTCGAGTCAAAAATCAACATAAATCCCCATGGGTCACTAGAGAAGTGCTGGAAATCATGAGAGAGCGAGATACAGCACACAAAAATAAAGACTTCATCAATTACCGCAGACTAAGGAATAAAGTTAAATATGAAATTCGTAGGATAAAAAAAAGATCATTTTAAAAATTTGATTGTAGATAATTCAAACAGTACAAATATATGGAAGGCTATTAACTTGCTAACCAATAAGAAACGCCCTACAGAATCAGCAATACCAAATTCTATAACATGCGATGAATTCAGTTGGTTCTTTCAATCAGACATAGAGAATCTAAAGTCTTCAATACCAGACTCATCGTGTAATTTAAGTTCACTGGCATCATTCTGTGAGGAGAAGTGCGCCAGAAATATTCCCGCTGAGATTCCTTTAATGTCTGTTGCAGACGTTTATAAATATCTCTTGAACCTCAAATCAACAAAACTCACACGGCCTAGATGGTATCAGTAATAGAATTCTTCGTTGTGCTGCACCAGACATTAGCGAGTCCTTAACGTTCATATATAACCAGTGCCTGGCCAAAAACTACTTTCCATCTGCATTTAAAATTGCTAAAGTGTTTCCGCTTATTAAAAATGGCTCAATCGATAATAGCGTTTTGGGTAATTATAGACCTATTTCCTTACTATCGTCGCTATCAAAACCACTAGAAAAAACACATTCATAAAATAACGTTACAACCATTTAATTAACAATGATCTAATAATTAACAGTCAATCTGGGTTTCGACCTAAATATTCTTGCCATAGTGCTCTAACAAAAATGACCGATAACTGGCACTTAAACATCAACAACGGTAGAATTTGTGGAGCGGTGTTTGTAGACTTTAAAAAAGCTTTTGATATGGTAGATCACGATATTTTAATTAGAAAACTAAAGCAAATGAAGACAAGCACCAATATGGTGAACATAATTACGTCATTTCTATCCGACAGGCAACAAGTCGTGTCCTTCAACAACTGTCTATCAAGACCCACACAGCTTAATATTGGTGTGCCTCAGGGCTCAATACTAGGTCCGCTGTTTTTTGCAGTTTATATTAATGATCTTCCTTTATATATCAATACAACTTGTGATCTATTCGCAGACGACTGTACTAGATATATACTAGTCAAGAAAACCGTAGTGAATTAGAGAATTCTTTACAAAAGGAACTTGATAATCTTACTAGATGGAGCAATGAAAACCGCATGCAAATTAACATCGACAAAACCAAATCCATGCTAATAACGACCAGACAAAAACTACAGACACTAGCCATAACTGGATCACCGCTCGAACTCCGCATTGGCACGTTACCTATAGTTAATGTGACTGAACATAAAACACTAGGGCTTTTAATAGACAGCCATTTGAACTGGAGCTCTCATGTTCACGCTCTTACCAAGAAAATAGCACAAAAAGTTTACCAACTTGCTAAAATTCAGCACTTCCTGGACGAAAGCACACGAAAAATATTCTATACATGCTATATCCAATCACATCTCGATTACTGTTCCACAGTTTGGGATGGTTGCCCTAAATCTAATTTAAAACGACTATGTTCTCTACAAAACCGCGCTATTCGTCTGGTTTCTGACATAAAGCACGTTGAAAGTAATAATTTGTACAGTCATCTAAGACTTCTACCACTACAAAAGCGCTTCCTTTTCAACAAAGCCAAATTAGTGAATAAAATTATATCTCAAAATACCCCAGAGTATCTTCTGCCGCAGATTCAATCTAATGCAAGCGCCTAAATTTGTTACATGTCTCAAAGCCTAGATTGGACCTATACAAAACATGTTTAGCCTATTCTGGTGCTCACTTATGGAATGATCTGCCTCCAGATCTGAAAACTCCAATGAGTCCCTACACATTTAACCGAAAACTCTTTCAATACTTAATCCATACCGACTATATGCCACCATAATTCATTTACTGGTATAATTGTTCAGTATAATTGTTCATTATAATTGTTTAACTATAATTGTTCACTATATATGTGTGTGCGTGTGGGAGAGAGAGAGAGAGAGAGAGAGAGAGAGAGAGAGAGAGAGAGAGAGAGAGAGAGAGAGAGAAAGTGGGTGTCAGTGAGAGGGAGAGAGTGAATGCGTGTGTGCGCACGTGCATGCGTGTGTGTGGAGAGAGTGACTGAGCGAGAAATGGTGGGGGAATGTGTCAGTGCATGCATTCGTACGTGTATGTGTGAGAGTGAGTGAGGGAGTGTATGCGTGCGTGCATGCGTTCATGTGTATGTGTGTGATTGAGAGAGTGAGTGGTGTGTGTGAAGGATTGTGTGTTAGAGAGTGAGACAGTGGGAGAGTTGATGTGTTAGTGTGTGTGTGTGTGAGCGCGCGCATGCGTGTGAGTGTGTGTATATGAAAGAATACAGAGAGAGAGAGAGAGAGAGAGAGAGAGAGAGAGAGAGAGAGAGAGAGAGAGAGAGAGAGAGAGCTGAGCAGATGCATGTCATGTAACACGCATGTTATGTAACACGCGAATCCATATGTTTGTGTATTCTCATCTGTCATATTATCAGTTAAATACCATTTGATTTTATCATGCATAATATAAACTCATGTTCATTACTGTAGTTTGAGTGAGTGAGACAGTGAGTGTGAATGAGAGACAGAACGAGTGAGCGTGAGAGTGAATGAGTGAGCGGGAGAGTGAATGAGTGAGCGGGAGAGTGAATGAGTGAACGGGAAAGTGAATGAGTGAGCGGGAGAGTGAATGAGTGAGCGTGAGAGTGAATGAGCGGAAGAGTGAATGTGTGAGCGTGAGAGTGAATGTGTGTGTGTGAGAGAGAGAGAGAGAGAGAGAGAGAGAGAGAGAGAGAGAGAGAGAGAGAGAGAGAGAGAGAGAGAGAGAGAGAGAGAGAGAGAGAGAGAGCATCACTATTTTTATGTCACATACATTTTATGTACACATTTTTCTCCATGTTTAACATTTTTATGAGACTGCTCATGACAAGTGTCAGTGTATGTGTGTGAGTAAAGTGTGGGAGTTTGTTCATACTAGTTTCAATACTAACGTGAGACATTTTGTATGTGTCTAGATGTGAGGAAGTGTGAGTGTATGTGGAGGATGTGTGTGAGTGTGGGGATATGTGTGGGTGGGGGTGTGTGGGTGGGGGTATGCATTTGGATGGGTTGGGGTGTGTGGGTTTTGGTGGGTAGTGGTATTTTTGGGTGTTATTGGGATGTGTGGGTGGATGTGTGGGGGTGAAAGTAGCGGTGTTGGGATGTGTGTTTATGTGGGTGGAGATGTGTGGATGGTTTGAGGAAGTATGTGTGGGAGGCGGGGTTGTGTGGGTAGGGGATTGTGTTGGGTGGATTTGGGATGGAAGGGCGGGTGGGGAGAAGTGTATGGTGTGTGGGTTTGAGATATGTGTGCGGTGTGTTGGTGGGGGATGTGTGAATGATGTGTGGGTGGAGGGTATGTTTGTGGTGGTATGGGTGGAGGATAGTGTGTGGTGTGGGGGATGTGTGTGATGGTGTGGGGAATGTGCGTATGGGTGGGGTATATGTGTGGGTGAGCAGGGGATTGTGGTGGTTGGGGGAAGTATGTGGGGGAGTGTGGGTGGGAGATGTGTGTATGTGGATGGGGAATGTGTGGGTGGGGGTGTGTGAGTGGCTTAGGGATGTGTAGGTGGGTGAGGGAGTTGTATGTGTCGGGGTGGGATGTGTGAGTGGGTGGAGGATGTGTGTGGGGGTAGGGGTATTGTGATCGAGAGATGTTTGGTTGGGAGTGGGTGGGTGGGGGTGTGTGGGTGCGTAGTGGAGGATGTATGCGTGAGTATGTGTGTTGGTGGACGGGTAGGGAATGCGTGTGTGGGTGGGGAGAGGTGTGTGGTGTGTTGGTTGGTGATATTGTGTGGGTGAGGTATGTGTGTGTGGGTGGGGGATTTTGTGGTGTGTGAGTGGGGGTATGTGGGGTGGATGGGTAAGGGTATCTGTGTGGGTGTGGGTGGGAATATTGTGTGGTATCTGGGTGGGGGATATGTGTGTGGTGTGTAAGTGGGGATGTGTTGGTGAGGGATATATGTGTGTGTGGTGCGTGGGTTGGGAATAGTGCGTGGTAGGGGGTGTATGTGATGTGCGGGTGGGGGATTGTGTGGTGGGGGATTAGGTTAAGGCATGTGTGGGTGGGTGGAAGTTTTATGTGTGGGTGGTGGGGTGTGTGTGAGTGGATTGGGGATGTATGTGTGGTTAGGGAGATGTGTGTGTGTGGGGGGTGGGTGTAGGGACATGTCAGTTGGTGGGGATGTGTGTGTATGGTTTGGGGATGTGTGAGTGGATGTGCGATGTGTGGGTTGGTTGGGGATTGTTTGTGTGGGTGGGGAATATGTTGTCGATGGAGATGTGGCTGGGGGATGGGTGGTTTGAGGTGTGGGTGGGGAGAGGATGTGTGGGGAGGATGTGGATGGGTGTGGGTTAGTGGGGGAATGTTTGTGGGTGGCGAGTGTGTTTTGGTTGGAGGATCAGGTGAGGGCAGTGTGTGTGGGTGGGGGATCTGCGGGAGGGGGATGGGTCGGTTGGTGGGGTATGTATGTGTCCCTTGGTGTGCGTGTGTGTCGGTAGGTGGGGGTGTGTATGTGTCCCTTGGTGCGCGTGTGTGTGGGTAGGTGGGGGTGTTGTGTGGGTGGGGTAATGTATGGATAGGTGGGAGATGGGCTTCATAACATTGTAATTAGCCTTGTTTATGTTTACAACATTCATTTCACAATGTTTATTTTTCTTCCTATGTAAATGTATAATGCTCTTGGTGAACGAAAGACGAGTGATTGGAAGGGCCGAATGTAAGACGGGCCTGCGCGCCCAATTTGTGACCCTAATAAAGTTGATTTGATTTGATTTGATTCTCTCTCTCTCTCTCTATCAAAGACACCACCAATCATGATACATACATTCGCAACCTGTTTGAACACTACCTTAGTACAGACTACATGCCCCCATAACAAATAACACAAAAAAGACAATAATGGTAACTTATCTCAAACGACAACTAGCCAAAAAACATTCCCTTATGTATGGCACGTTACACCCTCCTTAGGTATTTATAATGCCCATGTTAAACACTGCTCAGTGAGTCATTGTTATTGATTATTTTTCATGCGTTTTTAATGTTCTTTTGTTGTCAAAGTTGCTTCATAAGTGATGTTGAATGAAAGAATGTATGAGAGGAAATAGAGAAGAAGGGCAGAATGTCAGACGGGCCTGCGTGCCCAATTCTTAACCCTTTGAAAATAAAGACTTATTATTATTATTATTATTATTATTATTATTATTATTATCTCTCTCTCTCTCTCTCTCTTCTCTCTCCTCTCGTCTCTCTCTCTCTCTCTCTCTTTATTACACAGGCACACACACACACACTCACACTCATTAACTCTCTCTCTCTCTCTCTCTCTCTCTCTCTCTCTCTCTCTCTCTCTCTCTCTCTCATACTCCATAATTCTCTCACCCACTCTACAGTGATGTACATGTGTCCATGTTATAAATTATAATATCAATTGGCATTCAAAATGGTAATATGAACATGAGAATACACAAAATATATGGAATAGCATGTTACATGATGTGCGTGCGCTTAAATCTCTCTCTCTCTCTCTCTCTCTTTCTATGTGTCTGTCTGTCTGTCACTCTCTCTCTCTCTCTCTCTCTCTCTCTCTCTCTCTCTCTCTCTCTCTCTCTCTCTCTCTCTCTCTCTCTCTCTCTCTCTCTCTCTCTCTCTCTCTCTCTCTCTCTCTTTTCTTGAGGTTTCCGGCTACCAGCGGACGTGATTTTACAAGCTCTCCCAATTTTTATATAATTTAACAAAGTTTTGCCTATTTCAATCGAGATGCTGTGTATATCATTGTGTTTTTTCTAAAACTGGATCTAATACTAATTAATGTATTAAGTTTATGTGACTATTATTTAGTGAAATGCTGATTTCTTTGTGAAATGTAAGGTAAGAACGTTCAGTTTTGAAACCTACCAATTATCGATTAACGTCAACGTGTGATTTAACCATGTGGGACTAGCGCGTGGTTAGTCGCTAAGCACGCGTTACCGAAAGGCGGCGAACTTGTGTGTACTCCCGGCCTGTTGGAGCCTCATACATTACTAATATGGCGTCCAACTTACGGAACTCTACTTTATCCAAGCGCCATGAAAATACAAACAAAGACAAGACGGGGAAAAGTTTGACGAGCACGCCACCCAAACGTCGGATTTCTTCAACGCCAACTTCACACGTGTGGTCTAGTGAATCTGCAGACACTGATCCCAAGCTCAAGCTGGACGAACATCACAGTTCAGTAGCCCAATCTGATGAGACTAACACATCATCTTTAGTCACTCTTTCCTCAGCCGAACCACACAACCACAACGCCTGTCGTGAACTCATCCAGGCTTTGGAGGACAGGCTAAAAGACTTTATTTCCAACAACACAACTAATATCATTGCCGTGTTTAAAGAAGAAAACGCTCGCCTTCAAAAAGAAATCCGCCTCCTTAAAGAAGAGAAGGACACCTTTAAAACAACAATCCATGCCTTAAAACTAAAGAGTGCACAGTCATTTGACAAAAGTGCACAAACAGGAAGTATTCATAGTGCTGCAGAGGTGTGTATGACCAGTGGATGTTCAGTGGATGTTCGTTGACATACAGTTAGTTTCCACAGGCTGCAACACTACTAAACCTGTAGAACGCGCACCATCCATCTACCCCATTGATGTGCGTGTCAGCAATAGGTCCCAGGCCTCAAGTGTAGACTCTCCAGCAGCAGACGAGAAGTTAAAGAGCTCAGCCACTACCACTACTGAGCATCAACAACCAGCCCAAACAAGCAACGACTATAATAAACAAGAACGCATGAAAGATGACAGCGATCAGTGGCAAGAAATCAAACGGGCGCGTCAACAGCGTGAAATAACAATGGATGACAGCTCAACTCATGTCGTCATTGGAGACTCTCTGCTCAAGGGAATCTATAGTGACCGCATGTCATCTTCTGACAGCGAAACTACCTCGATCTACCCGCTACCAGGAGCTGACATTGACAGACTGACCTCTACACTGCGGAAATTCAAGGTGAATGATAGAATTAGAAGAACAACAGTCCATATCGGTGTCAACAATATTATGAACAATCACATCATAAGCACCTCACAACTCGCTACATTGGAGATGTTGTTGCGCAAGAAATTTCCTAAAGCATCTATTTTCTTTTCATCAATCTACCATGTTATGGATTCCAGCGCCGCACTGGGCCGAAAATTTGCTGGCAATTCCCCCCGCTAAAAAA